>JAOXFI010000038.1:0-32750 GCA_029232285.1 Agmasoma carcini (nom. nud.) | reverse complement strand
ATTAAAAATTTAATTAGTAAAATTTTTTACAATGTTTTAATATTATTAATTTAATATTAAAAAAATAATGATATCAAGATTAAAAAGTGAGCATGAACGTTATATTGTGTAGAGAAATTGATTCAAGTGATAGAGTATGAAATATAGTTAATTTATGATTCTTAATCCTTTATTAGAGAGCATTTCTTGATATAATACTTTTATTTATTTACGTAATGAAGCATCGAATGTTGTTATTATTGAATTTAATTATCTCTAGACATCATAACTATAATATTATTAAGTTAAGCTATATATTATACTCGCTTAATCTTGGTTACATTTCATTATTGATCCTTTAAATTATTTATAAAAAATAATAAACAAATAATAGAATACTATGAGATGATCATATATTATACAGAAACACATTTACTTACATCTATACATATGTTCATAATAACATTATGACTTATACAAAAGCATTTTATTATAGTAAAAGCGATATTATAAAATTATTATTGATCGATATTTTTCATATTGTGAAATTATAAAAGAATTTATATTACTTGTTTTTTTTGAAAATATATTTCAATAAATAATATTGATAATATATGTTTGCAAAATAATTTATTTTCGGTGATAAAAATATTAAAAATTGTATTTATTATAATTAAGAGAAAATATTTAAAGAGTTAATTGCACACCATACAATATTCTGAAGGTTGATATGTATCTTAATATCTCAATAAGGTCAACCAATTACCTTCTTTAAACTAAATGACTTAAAGTACATCTAACAAACCCCTTTTAAAATTTATTTCACTTTCCCTATAGTATATTTTGCAATAAATAAGATTTTATTTGTTTTTATAAAATCAAAAAAAAAACTTTTTTATCGGGGTTAATTAATGAAGAGTCTGGCAAAAATGGTTAAAACAACCAGCAAACTATCTTATATAAAAGTTCTATAAACTAAGCTTGCACTTGAGATGTGATTTAGTATAGAAGAATAAATTATGGTTCATTATCATCCTATTTTTATCATCACACTACAGCTAGAAATAAGTTTTAAAGCAACCTAATTGATCAAATCAAATCGATTGAAATCTTCTGGGTACAGAGGCAGACGAATTCTCTGGGATCTAGTTATAAGTTAGCATTTGAAGTTGTAGATCTCCAGAGTCAAGTGTAATTCATCTTCATTCATTAGGTAATCATACTTGGCTTCTATTAGTTTGTATGTGAATTGGGGTTTCATTGGATTTTAATTCTAATAATTCAGAGTTAAGCCAGAATTATTTCTATAGTTTGTTTTTTAATGATTTTTATTATCTAATTTGTATATCTGTGGTTCAGTGTTAAAATATTGGATCAGGTGTTAAAATTGCACCGAAACTGACCAAGTATAAAATTGTACCAAAGATATAAATATATATTTTAATACCATGTTAGATATGTCTAAATTTAAACAATCTCAGTGAAATAGAATATCTATAATCATATTGCTTGAAGCTAAAGGAAATTCCGAGCTTGGAGTGTAATTTTGTTATGAATTTAAATAAATATAATAGAAATATTGAAGGTTTTACTTAGCGTTGCACACAAAAGCAGTGTATTAATTTTAAAAGATATGTCTCTATTCATAAAAACATATTTTTAAAAGTTTACTGCAGCCTTACGAATAATTATTAATATATTTTTTTTTCGAATATTATATATAAAATGGTAATAAATGATTGAAAGGTTATGAAGTTTAAATATCACTTTAAATAAGAAAAGTAAGAACTCAAACCTGAGGAAAATATCAAACAAAAGACGTGGATGTTAATATAGTGATGTGAGTCTTATATATGATGTAATTATGACCTGAAAATAATTAAATCATTCAATATAGAAATATTTTATGATGGTCCAAATATTATATCATGTTTTGCTAACCAAAAAATTCAGAACTCATATTGGTGCAGAATAGGAAATTTTAATTGGTAGCTAATTATACTATAAGAGGTGAATGATCTATTAAAGAAGTACTTGATTGTTGTTATAAATAAGAGAAATTCAAAATATGGATAAAAACATTTTCCAAATCAAAAGAATTTGTATATAAATAAAATATTTTGCTTTCATAGATTATGACATTTGTCTAAAATGTGTTTTTGATTTATTTATTTTTTAATACAACATTATAAAAATCTTATATTTAGCAAAGCACTAAAATGTAGGTGATGAATATTGCAATTCTGTAATATATACTATTACAGAAACAAGGTAAGGATGATTTATTTATATTTTCATCAGATAAGCAAAAATTTTTTAAAAACGACCTTTCTATAAATATAATGACGAAATATATTAGTATAGATTATCTTTGTATTGTTTTATATAAAATTTACAAAATTCTTTTATTTTTTGAAAAATATGGTAGAGTGCTGTATTTTCATATATTTTAATAAAATCAATCATGTATACAAAGTAATAAGGATTTTTGTATTTATTAAAAATTGTGATAAAAAATTATGAAACATTTATTGAAGAATCAAGTAAAGATAATAATTAAATATTAAAGGTATAAATGACATATATCGAGCATGAAAAGGTTTAAAGATTAATTATAATATATTTTTTGTTTATATGTAAACAAATTATACTATAAAAGAAAAAGAATCTAAGATAAACAATGATGGTATTTGGTGGAAGCTTGATGATATTTATGCTTAATCTACTTATGCCAGTCCTTTCTTTTGCACTTCAATTCAATATTAATACAATTTATAAAAATGATCAACTATCAAAAATTGATACAAATCTTCCAACATGTATTGGTCTTCGTCAAAATGTTTGTATTGAGAAAATAGGAGCTAGATACATAATCGTGGCTCCACTAGATTCAACAATTCGCCATTTAAGACTAAGTCTTCCCCAACCGAAAAAATCAAATCTTAAAGCTAACAGAATAAGAAATAAGATAAAATATTTATTTACTATGTCTGAGGAACTCTTGAAAAGAAAATATAGAAATATAGAAATAAGGAAATTTATTGTTAATGGTATTAAATATGCCTTTGATAGTATGAAATTAGTCTTGGTATTCCTCAATTCTAAGATGGAAATAATGAAATCACAATTAGAAGGAATACCAAATATGCTTAGAATCAATGAAGATAAAATTTTACTTAAATACCTGAGTGGTCTGAGGTTTAAGAATATTACAAAATATTTAGGTAAGATAAAATTTAATTGTATTGATCACCTAAATAGACTATTAATAACGAATATCAGAATTTCATTTGAGAGGGTAATAAAGATAATTAGATCAAGTGTTCGGAGAAGAAATGCTCTGGATAATCAATAAAAGAAAAAAAATACATTTTTTATTTAATAAGGTACAAATTCTGTGCCATTGTTAATAGTGATAAATGCTTAATGATATTTATCATCATCACATATATTAAAAGTTTGAATTTTGATGTAATTTCAGATCTCATGTGGTGCAGTGTGGTAGCGCTGGAAAACAGGTTATTGAGACTTTAACAAGGCTAAAAGAATACATATAAACTTGTTCGTTCTAGGGAACCCAGTTTATTTCGATATATAAAAATAATTATTTCTGTCAAAGAAGACTATTTCGTGTTCTAAGATATATAACCAGTCGACTTTACACAAAACAACAAATCCAGTTATAATCGCTTCTTATAGTCGGGTCTATGGACATTTCTGTGAATATCTAAGGGGCTCAAGAGGCATGATATTCTTATTTTGCTTCTATTTTTATCAATGTGTATGATTGGTGTTACTTTTCAAATTTTCATTTCTTTGTATCTTATTTCTGATATATACCAGTCTTGAGTTTTTTTAAAGAAAAAAGTTGAAATTATTTCAATTTTTATTATATTGTTTTATTTCATGTTTTTCTAAGTGATGAAACGGTGCCAAATTTGGAATAGTGTTGTTCTTAAAAAATATATTGAATAATTTAACAAAGAATTTTGTTAATAACAAACCATTTAAAATTTGTTTTTTTCTTATTACTAAAAAAATTTGTCTTACCCGGATCTTTATAATTTTTCTTTATTTTATTATAAAATAATCCAATATCACTGTCGAGTTTATAAATTCACATTATAGCACACGTTATTATGCTATTCGTGCAACACAATTGAGAATTATTTGGATTTTGTTACTTTTTATAAAAATCACTTAGATAAATAATCTTGTGGTTCCAGTTATTTATTCAACAATATAAAATACATCAGTTTTATTTGATGAACTTTATCTCCTTTAACTTTTGTATTTTAATATTACACTCGTCTCATATACCTATGTAATAAATTAAATATCTTAATTTATTATGTAAAATATATATTGGGAATTTTATCAATATGACACAAGTATTTCGTTTGTAAGTGTATTATATTGTTCAAAGTTCCCTTTAATCAACTCCTGTAATTGTTTATTATAATATCTAATAAGAATAGTAATGGTAGCCCTAATGTCTTATTTAGTTTTTAAAAATACAAATCAATCTCCCCTGTAGCATATTTCTGAAACTTTTGCGATTTCCTTTTTATACACCTTCGTATAATCCCATCAACATTTTTATAGCTTTCTAACATCAGATAAAAACCAAATTCTCTGTTGCCCAAATCCTAAATATATTGTTCAAATCTAGTATTTTCGCCCACATGTGAAGAAAAAAGTACCAAAAAAATCACTATGTTTAATTTTGAAAATAAGTTCCTAATAATTCAAAAATGATACTACTGCTGTTGAATATATTAAGAAGAAAAAATGTTCTTTATTTTATTTTTTATTTTGTGGTTGTAACACCCCTCTTAAGGAAGTAAAATATGTGCATTCAATTGATAATATAGCATTTATTTGTTATAAAGTAATTATATAAATTTTAAAAAGAATAGCATATAAACATTCAGTTTTTAGTGATATCAAGATACCTTTAAGAAAAATAATTATATTATGTTTTAGGTGGTTCGGGAACAGGCTACAATCTACTATATTTTGAGAGCTTAACTTGTCTAAAAGATTAGTAAATAAGCTTTACCAAAATATACGGCTGAGAATGAAAATATATTATGATAACTTTCCAATTATGCTAGGTGGTTTGAGTGTGATTTGCCAAATTAATGAATCTATGTTCAAGTATAAGCAAAAATACCATCGAACAAAAATTGGTGATAATCTAGGTGGGTGTTTGGTATTGCGGATATATATACATCACCTTCAAAATATTTTGTTAGATTGGATGAGGATAAGAATTCAGCAACTCTATTACCTATTTTACAAAATTTGTGCAGAGAGGAAACTATAATTTGTTGTATTTTATAGCGTAGTTTTATGTATATAATCAATTAAAACTTTTCTCATTCAAGAGAATCATGGTTTTAAATTTTCGATTTTTTTGATCGTATACATACTCAAAATATTGAATATTTATAGAATAAACTGAAAAGGAGATTAAAAAATAATTTGGATTCTTAGAATCGTATTAAATGAGTGGATGTGAAGAGATAATATTGTGGGAGGCTATTTTGATCATTTTTGATTTAATTAAACAAATCAATCAGTATGCTTATAATATTTTTTGTTTTAAACTGTTTTTTATGTAGTTATATTTATATAATAAGAAAAATAATTTTACACCATTTTTTATATAAAGTAAAAAGTACCAAAATTAATATGTGATAAAAACACTAGATCCTATTGTTCTGATCCATCAGAATTCAAGGGGTAAAAATCAATCGAGTAAATTACAGATTTCAATATTGATCACTCAATCTTATAAGTTATTTATCATAATCAAATTTATTGTCATTATATAGCTTCAGATCATCTTTAAAAAATCCTTCTAGGAATATCATCTATAAGCTTTCTCACATATAACAAATATTAAAAATAAAAAAATAAAGGACTAAAACATATTCATTGAAATGATTATATTTTCAAAATCATTTCTTGAAATATTTATCGATTTTATGATAATGTAAACTTTTTCTATGTTTTAGTCTTGCCTTTGCCCAATATGATTAAATATTTAGAGTATGTGTTGTGGTATTTGGTTCAACAAAATTATATTTATGATTGACTTGATGTATTCAAACCCAATCCTCTCATTATATTTTTGAATATGATTTCCACTGGTCAGAAATATTATAGACCCTTCACGACAAGCACTTTGTATAATTAATAACAGAGTATATACCTTTCTGCACCAACATCCTTTAAATATAACTTTTTGTGTCTAAAGGATGTATTTGCGATTCCTAAAATCCACAAATCCTCATCTGAAACACACCTTTCATTATTCTTCCTCATATTATTAAATTTAGTTTCATAGATTTGACATATGATCTCTTCAGCGTCCAGATCTGTTGGATTTTACTTAAAGTAGATAACACATTCTTTATTTAATAAAATTTAGAATTAGACTATGTGATAGATTAATTAAATTATATGACTTTTTAATGTTATATATAAGGTTTCCTTATCCAATTGCAAACTTTATACATCAACTGATAAATATACTACGTGCGCAATCTGAATGCAGACACTCTTAACTCTTAAGTTTCTAACTAATAACTCTATGATGTGTATCTTATTATTATCTCAATCAAACTATTTAAGAAATAGTAAAAAATTACCCATCGCTCGCTATGTAAAAGCAAGCAATAACCTCCAAGATGAAATCGAACCCATCAAACATGAATAAACAAACTTTATTAAAATATTTTTAAAGCCGTCTAAAGGACGCCAATCACTTACAGATACACTACGATTTATTTTCATACTTTTATACCAAATAATAAATTTATAATTTAACATAGATATGAATTATTTACAATTAGATAGAGAAGCCTTATAATTTACCCAAAAATTCATAACTTTTAGAATATTTTGAAATAAGTGTTAAAATTTTTTTAAAAAACTATTTTTACGCAAATAAAAGTATTTTTATAATTATTATATGACTTATTCGTACATCTAAAATCATTTTGATCTATATTTCTTTTGTGTTTTACCTGAACACGCTGATTGTTACAATATGGGTATTCATGAGTTCGTTTAAGAGGCTTATATCTATTAAATACTGTATTAATGCATCATTGTTGTATAAAAGGGGTTCTATCGCAGTAATAAAGTAAATAATTGACATTATGTTAAAAATTCAAAAAAAGTTTTATTATTAATAGTAATATATGTAGATTTTCAAATTGGGTGAAAATTATAAAGATGATCCTCTAATTTTTCTTAGTTTATACTTTTTAAACCTTTAATTTTATGTCATATAGTTGATTCTAAGATATAATGTTTACAATTTATCTATTTAAAATTATTATTTAGATAAACCATTAATGTAAAACTAGCTAAAATAAAATAATTTATTACATAAGACATATCTAATCAACTAAAAAATAAACAGAGAAATACATATAAAATATAATTATAATAACTAAATCAATTATGTATATCTTATCACTTAACATTTTATGATATTCTTTATCATAGAAGAGATGCTGTATTATAATAACTGATAAAATCACCATGTAAACCATTCCAATTGCAATCAAACTGTTGGGTAGCTGTTTAAAATTTACTAATATATCAACAAATTCATCGTACATATTGGAATGTGAAAAAAATTTTTTTTTTAATTAGAATTATTAAAAATTTAATAAAGTAAAGTATTATTTTATCATTGTATCCCCTTTAATACTTTTAAAATTAATTTTAAATATTTTCGGACAATTTTAATAAAAATGATTGGTACTATATGGTCAAATGTTTTATTAAGTCTTTTCGTATATTTTATTATAAATTATCGTAAAAATTATCAAACTGTATGAAAACTATTTAAGATTACTATCAATAACAGAAGAATAGTTTATAATGATAGCAACCAATAGACGATTTATATCACACTCAACAAAGAGAAAGCCAAGACCTCCACGTGATGCAAAGTGGTAACGTTGGAAACAACAGTAATTTTACTACAACATACCAGGGGTTAAAGTAGGCCCGAGGTGATACGAATAACCCTGTTTACTTTGAGAAACTAGTTTGCGGTAAATAAACAAACGCTTCTACTACATTGATAGGGAGTTGTCACTTCTTTAAGATATAGTATGGTTAATGTTTGATTTAAGAATTATTACTTGCTGATTCTCCTTTTCTATATTGATTAATACTTTAAGATTTTTGTAGAAAATAAGCGGAAAGGTTTCTAATCGATACCATTTTGTGTGTTTTTATTTTTATATTTTCTTATGTAATTATATTAGAGTTAACGAATATGCTTTCACTTACAGTTTCTAAATACAAATATTATATATTTTATAATAATTAAAACATTAGATTCATCATCAGTTCTAATCATATGCCTTCATATATAGATTATAAGTCTAGAATAATTTGAAATTTCTCCATCCAATTACAAACTTTTCACATCAACCGGTAAATATATATTTTATTTCAATTTAATATTTTCTTTCATTATTTCGTATCTATTTATATACCAAATAATATATTAAAATTTTACACGTAGGTATGAATTATTTACAAATGGATGGAAAATCCCAATAATATAAAATCTAAAAAATATTATTTTATTAATAAATCCTCACATCTTCTCAAGTGGCTGTATTCCTATCAGCTTAAGACCATTATGAATAACAATCCTGATCGATTCTAAAACTAATAGTCTAGCACGTGCAATGTCTTTGTTGCTTTCACCCTTTACACGCAAAGAATCAACTATGTTGTTAGAGGTAGATGCTAAATCCATCAAATAGGTTATTATCTTACTTGGTTCATAATCCTTCAAGCAATTCTCAACAACATATTCAAACCATAGTAGTTTATAAGCTAAATTACATATCTTATCATTCTTTACCATATCAAAATCAATACTATCAACCAATTTCATATTACTAAGGTTATCAATTATATTATTATTCTGGTCAACAAATAAATCAGAATTAACTTCCTTAATACTTACTAATCTACAATGGGCATATTGTAAATATGATCCTGTACCTGAAGCACTGGTAGTATGTGCTGCTATGTTGAATTCATAGTCTTTACATCTCTTCGCTTTAAAATCCATGACAATTAGCGTACTTACTGCCAATATTCTAGAAGTTTCATCAATATCCTTAATCTTAGAAGCCTTTTCTTGATCTGAATTGATTTCATCCTTCATAACTTTAGTTGATAAATTAATAATATCATCTAAAAACACAGCGGTTCCTTCTCTAGTTGACATTTTCCTAACTAGTCCATAGTCAACATGCTGAAAAACATTTTTGTTATAGCCTAGTTTACCTAATATTTCATAAAGATTGCTAAAGTGATCCTTTTGCTCTGATGCCACAACATACAATATCTTATCTGGATTATACTCCTCTAATCTTTCAATACCTGCTGCTATATCTCTTGTTATATACAAAGTAGAACCATCAGTCTTTTGTAATAAAGCCTTACCTTTCTTTCCTAGATCAACTAAAAGAGCACCATCTTCGTCAATTAGCTTATCTTTGTGTTTACTAATGATTTCTTTTCCTTTCATAGCATAGAAGCTTTCTCCTGAATATATATCAAACTCAATATCCAATTTTTTATATGATTCTTTAAACTTCTTTATAGAAAGATCCCTGAATTTGTTAAAAAGACTTCTATATTCCGATTTCTCATTGCCTTCCTCCATTGATTTAAAAATTGAACGTGCTTCTTCATCAACCTTGTGATCTGTTGAAGCAAGTTGTGTAGTCTTGACATAAAGCTCATATAAGTGCTTTAAAGCATCTTTTTTTAGTTCTTCTTCACTACCATAGTTCTGATATCCGTAAAGTAAGAGTCCAAATTGTTTACCCCAATCTCCCAAATAGTTGATTGATGTTACATCAAATCCGTTGAACTTTAATAAACTACATATGAAATGACCTAAATTGGTAGTTCTGAAGTGGCCAATGTGAAATTTCTTAGCTATGTTTGGACTTGAAAACTCAACCATGAATTTTTTGCCCTTACCAATTTCGGATGAACCAAAGTTATCCTTTTTGGTTAAAATTGTATTAAAAATCTCTCCAAAGATAATATTTTTGTTTAAATCAAAAGATACGCATGTATTTAAAGCTTTTGGATTGATAATATATTTTAGATCTTTTAATTTCTCAACCACTTCAATAGCAAATTCTTTTGGATTCTCTGAAATGCTATTTAAAAAGATGGCGAAGTCTTGTGATTTCTTATCCATTTTCTTTATCAAAAGACTTCTTAATTTGTCCTTTGGAAGATTAAATATAGGTGTAAGTTCATTAATAACATTTTCAATGACATCATCAAATCTCATGGAGATGAAAAAAAAATTTTGTATTTAATTTTGAAATAAAATTTTGTATTTTCTTTACACCTCGTTAACTAAGTATTTAAGAGGCAAGGTGATGTATAATGATAATAAAGATTTAATTATCAATATTTTAGCTTTTATATATATTCAAATATATGTACATTAGACTTAAGCTTATATTATTGCTAATATAAAATATTATGAATTTAGTATTTTTTAAATATAAATCACTAGATAACAAGAACAAAGCATATATCCAGATCCATCATTTAATTTGCATCCTTAAACTAACTTACACTATTCTCATATGCTTTGCTATATAATTTTACTTCTTAAATAATTTTCTATAAAAATTTTAGTCATGAAGTTCTCAGAACTAAAGATATCAGAGAATATGAAAAATGTTTTATATTCAAATGGTTTTGAAGAGCTAACGAATGTTCAAAGAGAAAGCATTCCTATTCTGTTCAAATCAAAGGATCTTATAGTTCATTCTCAAACTGGTTCTGGTAAGACAATTGTGTATATGATTCCTATTATAAGAGAAGTATTGTTAAATAAAGCTACATCTATTGTGATTGTACCTACAAGAGAACTATGTTATCAGATCAAAGAGTTTATTGATCTATTTCAAATAGAATGTAACATATTTATTGGAGGCACTGCAGTAGTTTTTCCTGATGAGCCATCCAGACTTTTTATAGGCACACCCGGTAGAATTTTAGAATTTATTAAAACTAAACCAGAATTTGTTAAGAAAATTAAATATTTTGTATTAGATGAAGCTGATAAGTTATTAAGCTTTGGTTTTGAATCTACATTGAACCAAATAATAACTAAAATGCCATCTGATAGAACTTCAGTGTTATGTTCGGCTACAATCACTGATAATTTACTTAAGTTATCTAAAAAATCTTTGGTAAATCCTAAAATAATTAAAATTGATGAAGAAATACCAGAAAATCTTGTATTACAATATGCCATAGTTAGTCCATCTCAAAAAGTGCAAGCTTTATTTACTTTGATTAAAAATAAGAAGGCTATTGTTTTCTTTTCTACTTGTCACCAGGTTGACTTTATGAGTGAAGTTATGATGAATAATGATATCTGTGCCTGTAAGATACATGGTAAGATGGAACAAAGTGAAAGATTGAAGGTTTATGATGAATTTGAGAAGAAAGGTGGTGTTCTATTGTGTACTGATGTTGCAGCTAGGGGTATTGATTTTAAAAATATAGATTTAGTAATTCATTTTGATATACCTAAGGAATATACCAATATAGTACATAGAAGTGGTAGGACAGCGAGAAATAAACAAAAAGGAGAGGCTTTGTTGCTACTTATGGAGAATGAAGCAAAATTTATAAATTTTCTTAATATAAAGAAAATAGAGATTGAGCTTGTTGAATTGATTTTAGATGAAGGTAGATTGATTGAATATGGTGAAATTGGAGATAATATTAATGTTAAGTCATTTGTTTCATACATTAGGTCGTATAAAGAGCATATTTTAAATTCTATACTTAACTATAAAGATTTAGATTATGACGGACTTGTTAAGTTATTTGCACTTACGAAAATACCTAATATGAAGGAATTGAGGGCTGTTAAATTTGATGGATTTGTACAGCCGAAAACTAAGAAATTTAAACTAAGAAAATGAAGTTGAAATGTTTAATTTATAGTTGATGTGTGTGATTGTATGATATTACAGTTGTTTTGATGATAAAAATATATGTAACTTGTCTTTTTTATATATTATAACATTTATAGTTTATAAAATCACAAATTTAACAAAAAATATTTTTCTAAAAATCATAAAACGAAAACCGAATAAATAATTTTATTTATATTATCTTATGTGTAAGTGACTCTCAGATTTTAAAAAGTTCGAAATTGTTTTTTTCACTGGTCATTTGCTACAAAATAAAATAATAAATATTGAAAGTGAAAAAGGTAGTGTTTAAAAAGGTTTACTTTATATTAACTATATATCACGTGCCAAAGAATTGTAATTTCTTTCTAAAAACACTTTATATGTGTATATCATTCATCTAAGTCTAAGTTTTATAATAATTTTAAATTTATGTTGAAGTGATTTTTTAAAGAAAAATGTTTTGATGATTTTATATTTTCAGATGTTTTTTTATTAATTAAAACAACAAAAAGGGATTATAATGAAAACCTTTTTGCTACTAAATGAAATTGTTAAATTTGGTTGTAATAGATCATATATTAAGTTTTATAAATATAAAAAATGTTATTAAAAGCAGTCATTATAATTTGAAGGATAACACCTGAAAATCTAATTTTTTCATTTTATAAATTTAAGTAAGTTAAGTATTCTCTAGTGCTACAAGTAGACTAACAATAAAATATTTTTAATATATGAACAACGATGTGTTGGATTGGTCATCACAAAGTATTGACTTAACTTGAGAGAGCAACTATGAATAAATTTATAATAAAAATTAATCAGCATAGTAAGGTCAAGGATTAACAAAATTTTCTTTAAAACATAATTTGATTCCATGTACGTTAGATTTAATTTAGTAATTTTACAGAAATGTATATATATCACAATAATTAAAGATGTTTATATATTTTGAAAAAAAATTGAAATCGTGTTCATATATGATCATAAATAAAAAATTATATTGTTATAAGACAAACAAAATACTTTTAATAACTTTGGCATGGTGTATTAATCTAAATAAATATCTTACATACATTGAATTGATCTCAATTTGTTTATTTGATCTACTCTGGTGATTCTTGTAGGTCTGCGTCTCGTTTGTGTTTGACTTTTCGGATTACCATTGCGGCAATGAAAAACCTTTTTTATTGCCATCAGCCTAAAAAGGCTCGCTCATTTACACCTAATCATGTGATTATCATAATATTCATTAATGTATCCCTTTCTTTTAATTTAGATTTTTTTATAAATAAAGACTGTATCACAATTAACATATTTATTTATAAAAAGGTCTTAAACAACTAAATTATATGATATGGATTTAAGGGTAATCCCCTGTGCCCCTGTTATTAGCTTAAAGCCATTATATGTTTCAAAAATCATACATTTTAATATTAAATATTTTGACTTATTATCAATAATTCCCTATAAAAATAATTTTATTCACTTCTTCCAAAGAAGCTCTGTATAACCCGTTCCTAAACGTATAGGAATACCACATATGATACTCTCAGATACACCAGACACTTCATCTATCTTGTTCCTAACAGCTGCCTCAAACAAATAATCCGCCGTCTGCTCAAAACTAGCTAACATCAAAGTAGAACATCTCATTTTACCAACACCAAATCTAGTAATTCCCAATACTTCTCCTCTCGAACACATAGTATCAGCCAGCAACATAACATGTCTCTGATCTACCTTAATACCATGTTTAGACATGGTATATTGAATCTCATCAACAATCTTCTTCCTAGCTGCTTCTATACCTAAAATATTAAATACTTCAACAATAGAATTAGAGGTAGTCCCTGTAGGTTCAATACCTGGTATACCTAGTATCTTTTCAAAACCAGTTCCTTCAATTAATAGCTCATATTTATCACCTTCCTTATTAATAACCACCCTAGTTACAGTATTAATACCACACACTACAGTATCAAGTATTTGTGCCTTTAACTTCTCCATAACAAAAGGCGTATTTGATTTTATTCTATTAACTCCTATCCTTAAAGACTCTCCAACTTTTTCAACACTGTAATGTTTTAAACTTTGGTTGATCCTCTTACAAATCATATCAATATCAATCTCTAAACGAAGTTCTTTAATCGCTTCCATCGATATATGATATTCTATAAATATATCATCTTTAGATACACCTTCAACTACCTTACAACACAATTCTTTCAGTGTAATTCGTTCTATCCTCCCCTTGACAATCTTAGCAACCTCTAAATTATAAGGATTGTTAAGTTTACCAGTGATAATTGGCGTTGAAATATTAAGTGAAGCATTTATGATTTCCTTAAGTCTAGGAACACCAAGCGTAATATTCATAGAAGCTACACCAGCAAAGTGGAAAGTCTTCAGCGTCATCTGAGTACCTGGTTCTCCTATGCTCTGTCCAGCAATCGCACCAACAGCTGTACCAGGCTGTATTATAGAATTCTTGATCAACGTATCTAATTCTATCATAAAACTACTAACAAAACTTGAATCAGTAAATTCATTCTTTTCCTTAACAAAATCAATAAGTTTTCTAAAAAATTCTATGTTATATATTTCAGTTCTTGAATTAAAAATATTTCTAATTTTCATTTCAATATTATTTTCACCAAATAAACAATTGTTATAAGGGCTATATCCAAACATTGATTCAGAAATTGATGTTCTTTGCTCTTTCTTGTAGTCTAAAAATATCTTTGAGAATATTTTATCAAAAGTATATTCATTATTATTGATTTTCTCATCTAGTATTTTAGAAAGAAGATCATAAAAGCTGAAATCACAACGTGTTTCTACGTTTCTTAAGTTCTCATAAATATTTCTGATGAAAATATCAACATCAAAAGTAATTGGATCCATACCATCTTCACCAAATAAGGTTTGCATCAATTCCCCATGAGATGTTCTAACAGTCTTATCATTATATACACTTAAATCTTCTAAAGCCTTCATCAGTCTCCTCTGCATATACCCTGTTTCAGCGGTCTTTACTGCAGTATCAACCAAACCTTCTCTTCCAGAAACAGCGTGGAAAAACAATTCCCAAGAAGATAATCCTGAAAAGAATGAATTAAAAACAAACCCTCTTGCCATAGGCCTTAGCGATTCAATTGAGAAATGTGGAAGTGTTCTATTAATAAATCCATTAGGGATACGCTTTCCTGATATAATTTGTTGTCCTACACATGCTATCATCTGTGAAACGTTAATTTTCGATCCTTTAGATCCACAAGCCTGCATAATAATGGGTGAATTGTATTGGGATAGCTCATTAATACAGACTGTACCACATTCTTCCCTTATTTTATTAAGCGCAGAGGATATCTCCATTTCAACTTCCTTTTCATCTTTTTCTATAAAATTATCTACTGCTTTATATCCATCCGAAACAATATCATTTTTAGAATTGATTAACGACAACCCAGGGTATACATCACTTAACCCAATAGAAAAACCTTTGTTCAATAAATACTTTCCAGCCAACCTTGCAAATGAGTTAAGAGCCGCGACAGCTGCATCACTCGAAATATATAACAACTGACAGACAAGCGAATTTTTTTTGTTTTCACCACCAATTATATTTTTATCGAGACGTCCACACATATAAACATTATTTTTTATCATAACATATCCTTCATTCGGGTGATCTTTTGAAACGTAGCTACGATTCTTTGCAACCAAATTCAAAACACCTCTTCTATTTCCAAATTTAATCGCATCCTCTATCAGAACTTGTATGACTTGTTTTCCAGTAAACAATTCAATAGGAGAGCAAATTGCAGGTTCGATAGAAATCTCATGGCTAGCAAACGACATACATATTTGAGAGAATGTTGATCTATCAAAGAAAATTTCCTTAGACGTTATTACATAAGCAGACGTTATAAAATCTTGTGTTGCACTGATTAAATTTTCACCATTTCTAGCAGTACAAATATTATTTTGAACACCCATTAAAATTTCTGCTTCGGATCTTGCTGCAAATGTTTGGGGCAAATGTATGTTCATTTCATCACCATCAAAATCAGCATTATACGGTGCACAAACACATTCATTAAAACGAAGAGTTCTTGCCTTATGGATTCTTGCTTTATGAGCCATTATACTCATCCTATGAAGAGATGGCTGTCGATTAAACAAAAGTATATCACCATTCAATAAATGACGCTCTACTATGTCACCCATTCTCATATTTTTAATTCCATATTTAAGATATTGTCTAAATTTCTCATTTTGGACAAAATTAGCCCCAGGCCAATTATCAGGACCATTTTTGACCATTTTATGAAGCCTATCATAATTAAGTTCAGTAACTACTTCAGGTATTGTAAGAACTTTCGCAATTCTCTCGGGAATACCCACTTCAGTAACACTAAGCATAGGATCGGGACTGATAACTGTTCTTCCAGAAAAATCAACTCTTTTACCACTAAGATTACATCTAAAACGACCTTGCTTACCCTTAAGCCGTTGAACAACACCTCTTATAGGTGTATTTTGCATATTTATCGAAGGAAGGTCACTATTAATTAGTAATGCTACTTGTAGTTGTAAATAATCCCAATCTTCATTGATCTGAATCATTGAACCACCTTTACGCATATTTGTAGATAAAATTTGATTAGCATTAATTATTTGGCTTATTTTAACGGTTATATCATCCTCATTTGAACCTTTTTCCTGCATATCAACGGAAGGTCTTGTACAAGCAGGTAATACAGGAAGCTTAGTGATCAGTAGCGAAGATGGGTCTTGATCCATCCCTAGAAAGATATAATCTTCCTTTTTAATCATTTTTAGTATGTTTTGACACTTTAATGGATTTATTTCATATATTTTGTCAGTATGATAAAAAACTCTAAAACCGGTGTTCTTTTTTACCAAAGAATTTGGTTTCATACAACTAGGACATTTTTTAACTTTCTTGCATTGGTTAATTATTAATGGAATTGTAGTTCTTTCAGAAAGACGTTCTTTATAATACATTTTGACGTTAAAGGGTAGAAGTAACGATCCACAAGATTTGCAAACACAGTTAAGTATGTTGATTGTGTGTTTTAAAAATCCTATATGATAGACTGGTAAACATAAGTTTGTATAGCCAAAGTGTCCGGCACAGTCGACCAGGGATTCCGAACAAGTTGTGCAGGTGGAATTTTTTGAAGATGTGCCCATTCTAAGATCTAATGGGCCAGAAGGGTTTGGTTTGCTAGTAGAAGCGTCATAAAGGTCCTTGCTTTCTACTTTCATTGAGGACATACCCATAGCCTCATCTGGAGTCATTACTTGGAATCTTATGCTCTTTATTCGTCTACTAACGAACTGACTTCTAAATTTCTCTGCCATGGATTTATAAAAAATTTATTCTAAAATGAAAATCATTGAAATTCAAGATTTGAATATATAAAGAAGTGTCTTAATGTTCACTACCTTCTATAAATGATCTGAATATATGTAGTTACTACTATATATGTTATGTCTTATGTTTAATATTATTATGATTCTACATGAATTATAAAGATTTGATTAAATATTCTATTTTGGCAATTAAGAAGAACCTTAAGATTTAAACTATAGGTTTTAATTGAGTAGACGTGAAATCATTATTTTAAACAAGTCAATTGTTACATAATAATAGGAAAAAATAAACCAATAATCAAGCTCAGGCATAAAATATAAAAAAAAACAAAGCGGTACAGATTAGAATCGATTATAAACATCTATGCTTATTTTCTAGAGAGAATCTTAAGTAAAATTCAATTTGCAAAATGAGAAAAACTGAATTAGTAAATAAAACCCCTAAATCAAATAACATTAATCAAAATTGAATATAAAAGGGTTGGAAAGAGAGGGGATAATGACCATACACTTATCGTATTTTGGTAAGAAGTATATAAAAACTTGTTTGCCGTTCTGTCTTAAACCATTTTAGATGGTGACACTAAGAATTTAAAGACATCATATTATCTTGTAACTGTATATAGTGCTTTTGTGGAAACCAACCAGCTTATATCTTAAGGAAGTGGCCATCCCTCTATATTTAGTTAGTTAGAGTGAACAAGGTTATCCGTATCTCCACAGATATGCATTAGTCCCTAGCAGGCCTTGAACTGTTATAGCTTATTTGCCTATTATTTCCAACGTTACTATGTAGAGGTATGGTCTCTTTTCAGAGCAGTTAATTATTACATTTATTGATCAATGCTATCCAAATTGGTGAATTTTCAGAACTATGTTTATATTAAATAATCAGTACAAACCCCTAAAGATTTAAATAATTGTAAATGTTTAGTTACTACTTTATTATATATTTCCTTATAATATTTTTATTTCAAATTGATGATATTGAAAATATATAAATATATTATTGGTTATTGATAACAAATTATTTATTCCTCCTAAAAAGTTATTGATGGATTGTAACAATAACTTTATTTTATTTATCATTCCTCTACATTTAAAAATTCTAGAATTTTTTTATTTTTTTTCTAGAATGAAAACAATATAAAATTAATGAAAACAGGTTGCCCATGTCAATTAGAGCGGAAAATGATGCTAATGAATTAATAGACAAGTCTATAATGATCGCTAATACAAATAAAAACACACAAGTTGAATATGAACATCTATTACTTGCCCTTCTTGATAGCAATGAAGGTCTTCTGAAAGCAATAAGCCCTGACAATATTTATAAATCAAAATCAATGCTTTATGATAAAATTTCAAAGCTACCAAAGGTTGAACAGGTTACCACACCCACAATATCTCAAGATCTGCAGTCCATGCTTTATCAATTATCTAATGCTACAATTACCTTAGAAGCTTTGACAAAAGCAATATTACAATATCCTAAAGCTAAAACATATCTTATTGATTACGATGAAATATCAAAGAATTCTGCGAACGATCAGCCAGATTTTGTTGTTGAAATGGTGGCTCAAGCTAAGAAAAATCAATTCAATCCTATAATTGGTCGTGAAAAGGAAATAAGGCAAATTGAAGAAATATTGGTTAAAAGGGGTAAGAGTAATGTAATAATGGTTGGTTATGCTGGTGTAGGTAAAACAGCTATAGTAAATGGAATTGCACAGAATATTGCTTTTAATAAGACACCAGCCTTAGCTGATTATAAAATACTTAATGTAGACCTCGGAGCCATGGTGGCTGGTACCAAATATAGAGGTGATTTCGAAGAAAGACTTAAGAAACTTATCACTTCCAGTAAGGATTCAAAAACAATTATGTTTATTGATGAAATCCACACTATTTTAGGTGCTGGAAAAGGTGATGGTGCTATGGATGCTGCAAATATATTGAAACCTGCCCTTGCTGATGGTTCAATAAAATGCATAGGAGCAACAACATTTGATGAATATAGGATGCATGTTGCAAAAGATAGAGCCTTTGAGAGAAGATTTGAGAAAGTAATTGTTAAAGAACCAACCATAAAGGATGCCATAACAATTCTGCGAGGAATTAAGCATAGATTTGAGGCTCATCACGGTCTTAAGATTTCTGATGCAGCACTAACTACCGCAGCGACTGCTGGTAAACATTATATTGGTGGAAGGAAACTTCCTGATTTAGCTATTGATTTGGTTGACACAGCATGTGCATCTGCCATAATAACATTGAATTCTGAGCCAAGAGAAATTTCTAATATAAAAACTAAGATTTGGAGTCTTGAACTTGAAAAAACAGGATTGGAAAATGATCTTAAGCGTGAGAAAAGTGCTAATTTAGAAGGTAAAGGTGTTAATATTGAGAATATTAACGATAGTCTTCAGGAGGTTGATACTAAAATTTTAAATCTTAGAAATGAATTAGGAGAGCTTGAGGCAACATTCTGTAAGGATAAAGACAAGGTAAATGAAGTTAGAAATCTTAGAAATAGGCTCGAAGAGGAAAAGCTTAATTTAGAGATGGCGAAGTCCAAGAATGATAGACACTCTGTGTTTGATATTGAAAGATACATCATTCCTAATTTGGAGCAGCAGATTAAGAATCTTACAGAAGTTGAAGCGATACGTCCTGATGATATTTATGAAATTATTTCCAGATACACAGGAATTCCAATTTCAGAATTAAGTGAAAAAGAGAGTGAAAAGTTGTTAAGTTTGCCAGAAAAATTAAGATCACAAGTATTTGGACAAGATGAAGCGATTGAAATGGTAAGTGATGCGATTATTTCATCAAGAGTAGGACTTAAACCAGAAAATAGGCCTATTGGTTCATTTTTGTTTGTAGGTTCAACTGGTATTGGTAAGACAGCGCTTTCTAAGGCTATATGTCAAAAGATTAATGGAACTGATGATAATATGGTAGTGATTGATATGACGGATTATTTCCTTGAGACGAGTCTTAATAAGTTAATAGGAGCGCCAGCTGGATATGTGGGGTGTGAAGATGGAGGTAAATTGACTGAGCCTATAAAAGAGATGCCTTATAATGTTGTGTTGTTAGATGAGGTTGATTTAGCACATCAAAGTGTTCTTAATGTATTGTATCAGTTGCTTGACGAAGGTAGGGTTGTTGATGGAAGAGGAATGAAAGTTGATTTTAGAAATACGATAGTGATATTAACGACCAATTTAGGATCTGAATATATAACACATGACTTTGTTGATGATAAGAGTGTTAAAGATAAGATAAAGATGAAGTTTGGACATGCATTGTTTAATAGGATTGATAATGTTGTAATGTTCAAGCCACTTTCGATGGAGTCACTTGGTAAGATTTTTTATTCTGAGGTTGAGAGATTGAATGTTATGTTGAAGAAAAAGAATTGTGTGTTAAATGTTAGTGATTATATAGTAGAAAAGGCGGTAAAAGAGAGTTATGAGTCGACGAATGGAGCTAGAGAGGTAAGAAGGTATGTATTAGATAAATTTTCTAGACCTATGGGTAGGCTTATATTGGGAAGTTCTAATAAAGGTAATATGACAGTGATGTGTTTCCATAATGAAGAAGGTGTTGAAGGTGATGTTTATGGTGATTTTACGTTTGTGATTGAACAATAAATTTGAAATTAAAAAAGTGTTTTTATTGAGATTTTTTATTTGTGATTGATCAATAAATTTTGATATCATTTTTTTTATAATTGATTTTAATTTAAGGGGTTGTTTATAGATGTTATGACTATAAAATATATTTTTATATAGATAGAGTTATTTTATTTGATCAATATCAATGTTCACTTAAATTATAATATTTTAACAATGATTATATCAAAATACTGTCATAGATTTTTTTACTAAGAAAATGATTGATGGACGAGATTATCATTTTTAATAGTTCAAGATTTAATATTTTGTTTTTTAATAAATAAAAATGATATTTTCACATCTCAAGTGATTTATACCATCTGTGAATATATCCCATCTGATAATAAATTAGATCAATAATTATATCCCATCAGTGAATATATTCCATCTATGAACGTATTCCATCTGTAAATATACCCCATTTGTAATAAATAAATAATCAAAAGGAGAAGTTTTTTAAAATTTTGACATTTAAAAATTTTTGAGTATAAAATATTTTTGAAAATCGTCTCCCATGGAAAAATACATTCTTCTTCTCTCTGAATGTAATCTAGTTATGTCCTTAATTACTTATTTTATTATAGATAAAAAGGGAATTGATAAAGCTACAATTAGAAATCGAATCTTTCCTTTTTATTTCTATAATTCACTAATATTTGTATTTATTTCAATGTTCCTTCTCTATTACATTGAAAATATAAGGATTTTGTTTACTGTGTTGTTCTTTTTGTCTGCTGCCATGACTTTTGGAATTTGGGTTTCTCCTAAAGAAAATATCAAGTTTCAACAGTTCATCTATGGTTGCAGTGGTGGTTTGTATTCAATTAAGAATGTTATTATAAAATTGAAGAATGTGACTGGGACTAATAACATTGCTAAGGCACAGATGGGCTATAAGCTTCGTAAGCATCTTATCAATGCGTTCAGTAGCTGGGTTGGTCAGGATATAAGAAAAAGGACGAATTCTTATAATTTATGTTTTTTTGTGACTATTTTGGTACAAAGTATGGCCTTTGTTTTATATTTTTTGTATGGTAAAGATTTTTTTATAAATACTGACAGTATTACTGATTTTCTATCCTTATGTACAAATCCTAAGGCTTATACTTCACTGTTCAACATGAGGAGTTTAACCTATAGTATGTTAGTTATATCAGGTAATCTTATGTATCTTTTTATATCAACTTATATTAGTATGATTCTTCTTGAGGTGATTAGAGATAATTTGAAACAAGATAAGAGTTATTTTAGGTTTGTATCAAAGGGTATTGAATTTTTGACGAGGTTTATCACTAATATAATTTTGTATATTGCTAGTTTATTTACAGATTCATATTATGAAGAGGCTGATGGTGTTAAGATTAATATTGAATCAGGTTATTTTGAAGGATGTATTACTTTGATAGCTTGCTTTGTTTCTAGTATTCTTACTCATTTTAAGACTTTGGAATTGACTAAGATTTTCCCATTTGTAGCTTTACCACTTGGGCTTCTTCTTTTTGTATTTCTTGATAGGGTTGTGAATGTAAGTTTTACTTTTCTTATTTTGTTGTCTTGTAAAATACTTTTTTTTACTTCTGGTTCTTTTGCTGATGAGATGTGTATGTCTGAAAGTCAGAGTAGGGTTTTTCAAATTGTATCTAATATGTTGATCCAAAATCTGATACATGCCATCATAAATGAATATTGTCGAAGGATGAAGGCTTCTTATAGGATGAAATTCTTTATTTATGTGTCAACTAGTTCATTGTTGTATATTATTACTGTTGCCTTAGCAATTTTTTATCGAAATGAAATTTTTTAGTTGTTTTTATAGGAATTTGATTATTAAAAATATTTTTTTTGATATTATCAATAAATTATTATCAATAAATTTTATTATCAATACTTAATTATCAATAAATTTAATTATCAATACTTAATTATCAATATTTAATTATCAATACTTAATATTATCAATAAATAATTGTTATCAATATTTAATTATCAATACTTAATTATCAATATTTAATTATCAATACTTAATTATCAATATTCAATTATCAATACTTAATTGTTGTCAATACTTAATTATCAGTATTTAATTATCAATACTTAATATTATCAATACTTAATTATCACTACTTAATTATCACTACTTAATTATCAATACTTAATTATCAATACTTAATTATCACTACTTAATATTATCAATACTTAATTATCAATAAATTATTTTTCAATAAAAATTATTTTTTAATTTAAAAAAATTTGCTAAAAAATTTTTATGTCAATAACTTTGAACAATGTAAAAGAGTTCTTCGATAATAATTCACACTTACTTAGTGATGAAGATAAATCAAGCTTGCTTTCTATATTTACTAAAATAGAAGGTCTTGATTCTAATATTGACAAGGATAAGTCTGAACAACTTAAGAATGAGGGAAATACTTATTTTAAAAATGGTCAAATTGAACAAGCAAATGATTTATACTCTCAGGCCATTATCTACAATCCAAACAATGAAATTTTATATTCTAACAGAGCCTTGACCTACTTTAAGCTAAAACAATATGATGAAGCTATTGAAGACTGTAAGAAAGGTATTGAAATTAATCCTAACTTTAGTAAATTATACTCTAGACTAGGTGCAGTATATCAAGAGGTTGATGGTAACAGTGACAGAGCTAAATCTGCTTTTGAAGAAGGACTTAAACACAATCCTGACAGTATTACTCTAAAGAATAGCCTTGAGGCTTGTAATACTGATTTTAATCTTGATAATATGTCATCCAATGATATGATTCAAAATTTGATGAATAACAAACAAGTATCAGGTATGATAAATGATATCATTAAAGATAAATCACCTGAGGAGTTAAATGATATGGTTAAGGATTTGATGGGTAAGTTTAATAAGCAATAAATGATAATCTAAAATTTTATATAATTTTTTAAGCTAACTATAAGGCCACAGGATAATATAATACACCTATTGAATTATTAAAATAAAGACTAGAAATTTTAAAGGTAACCCTTTAATTACAGACATAGAAAGAGAAAAATCAAAAATTCTCTGATTTTAGATGACTCGACACACGCTGGGATGAGTTCAAACAACATGAACACTAACCAAATTAAAAATCTAACTAAATACACAATAAAATGTCATCTTTTGGGGGGAAAATCATTGAAATATAAAAACAACAAAAAATCTGACATTAAAATAATTATTTTTTATAAGTTATAGTGTCGTAACATCAAGTTAGACATTCTCAACTATAAACGGGTCACAAAATTTTATTTACCGATAATGACTCCAAGCAAGAAAGAGCAAACAGAGGCTAACTGGAACTGCATAAAGCAGCCCATATCAAAAATCATTTCTTTAATCGACTTATACCTTTGTGGTGCACTGCCCCCTATGGACCGCGACAATAGTAATGTTTGATTTGCAAAATTATATAAAGTGAGACCATCTACTAAAGAAACGATTGTGCTCTGTCGCGAAGGTGGGTTTTATTAAAAAGATATTTATATTGTGAAGGGCGTGGAAGTGTTCTGAAATTTTTCAAGTATAAACAAAATATTGACAGCAATGCTTTTAGATGCAACAATTAAACGTGTTCCTGAGATGTATTTCTATGAGAAAACATAGTTTTTGATGATTTAAAAATATTACTAGGTAATAATTATATTATTTATATCATAATAAACAATAAAAAGACTTTACTATGAATCTCTTTATTAAAAATTAAAAACGAGATAATATATAAAATAAAATACTGTTTTGTTTTAAACCCAATTATAAAGACAGAGAGAAGAATTTGTCAAATTGATAAATTAAAGTTTTATTATAAGTAAAAATACCATGTGTGTGGGTTTTCTGATGAATATATGTGGGTTTTCTGATAAATATATGTGGGTCTTCGGTATTATTGACATACATAATAAACCTTCAAATTTATGTTCAAATAATTCTTGATTGAACAAAAAACACCCTTTAAGAAGGGTATTAATAAATGGTACAGTATATTGAGATTGATAAGTGGGCATCTTATAGATGGTTGGTAATTTATATATATAGCACTGTTAATCATATATTTGATTTTATACTCAAAATATAGAGTAGCTGTGGAATCAGCTAAAAATAAAAGAGGTGTATCTGCATGTGATTTAGAAGAGAAGACTTAGACAAACTTTCCAATATTTAATTTAAAAATTTAACAACCATAAAAAACCAAAATATTACATCTTTTAATATCATAAATCTTCATCATCATAAAAATAATGTCCAAGTCAGTTTTGTTTGATTATTGAAATATTAAATAATAGTTATTACATTGTTGAACAACATTTAATATGATTTCGAATTTTTTGTATAATTTAAGATTATCAAGAATTAAATAATATATCTAAATTATGATATTTTATAACAGAATTTTAATGATAATTGCTGAACAGAATTATTTTTGTAAGTGCAATAACAATAATTTTTTTTCAATTAAGAAAGAAATACAAATTATAATAAAAATCACTTTTGAAAATATGTAACGGAGACTATTTGGTTTATTTCTTATAGAAAATTTATAATATTGATACAAAAATGTTTTTAAACGAAAATATAACAAGGGGTGTGTCAAAGAAGGTTCATAGGTGGAATTGAAAGAGAATATGAAAAATATTTATGGTGCTGGTTTCCAATAATTATGAATGAAGTACCTATGGATCAGCTTTTAATATATTGAATGAATGTTTAAACAATCATCATCGACCATCATTATGGATTTTATATATTTTAATCAATTTTTATTAAAAGGATTTATGTTTTTAATGATGAAATCAACAGCTTTTCAAAAATATATTTTTTAAAAATTTTGCCAGGAGGATTTGAATATTTTCAAAAATTTCACAAAAGGGACTTGAGCCAAAAATATTTAATGTTCAGGTCCAGAACCTGTAAATTATACTTAACTAAAGAAAACCCAGAATTCACATAATATATTGAGTAATGAGAAGGAAAAATAATAAAAAAACAACAGAAAAATCAAAATTTATAATTCAATATAGAACAGAAAATTGTTAGAACACATACTGTAGTTTAGTGAAAAAGAAATAATCATACCATTTATAAGCATCTACTCTAAGCAGAAAGGGTAGTTATTTTATAGTTAAACACATTTGATAAGAACTATCTACTTGGATCTAATAGAGACTGTGTTAGATGGTTTTTTTGTAATAATTCTTTTATTTCGTTCAATAAATATATTTATTATTATAATGTTTCCATCTAATTGCAAACACTTTACATCAACCTATATATATATTAAAATTAAAAAAAATTTCGTATCTATTTGCATACTTTTATTATTATTATGTTTCCATCTAATTGCAAACACTTTACATCAACCTATATATATTTAAATTTTAATTTCGTATCTATTTGCATACTTTTATACTAAATAATAAATTGAAATTTTACACTTAGGTATGAATTATTTACAATTGGATTGAGAAACCTTATATTAAATATATTGTTAACTCTATTTAAAAATTGATATGAAATAGTTGTAGTTAGATATATAAAATAATAATTATTTATATTGTTAACATTATTTTAAAATTTAATACCCTTAACCTTTATTATACATTAAGATATAATAAAACAATGATTTTATCAATAAGAGGATTATTGTGGTGCTGTTTTTACTTTAAAATACAAAATTCAAATATCTGATAAGTTACTTAGTTAATAAATATGAATGATCATAAATTATTAAAATTTTATTATTATTTGTTTATATTATGACGTGTCATTGAAATGATTAATTATTAATACTTAAAATAAATATTAATATATTTTAATATAAATATTTTAAGCTTGGTTAAACTTATTAAGATTGATTAAAATATATTAAAATACTTTAATTACCTTTTATATACTTATAACTAATCAATAATCACAATATATCGTGTTAAATCACCACCTTTAATTCATATTTTTATATTTTAAAAATTAGTTAGCCCATGCTTAAGGATTGTGTTTCAAGGTGCGAGAATAT
Source organism: Agmasoma carcini (nom. nud.) (assembly GCA_029232285.1). Lineage (NCBI taxonomy): Eukaryota > Fungi > Microsporidia > Thelohaniidae > Agmasoma > Agmasoma carcini (nom. nud.). Next base: position 5,621 of record JAOXFI010000038.1, on the reverse strand, counting down.
AAATGCTAAGAGTGTATCATTAAACATAATGGATAGGTTGTTGGGACGTAGTTTGAGTGAGAAATTATGTAATTATTGTCATTTAACATGCTTAGATAATAATAATGTAAAAATTAGTGGTAGGTGGGTTTTTAGACCATTTTTAGGGGTGTATGAAGCATTCTCATGTGGCTTTATACTACTAAATTATGTAATATATAGCTATTACTACAGAAAATACATTAAATATAACATAAGAGTCTCTCCTCTTAGTACATACTACATTCTTCAACATAGAATTTGTTTATCAGCTCTATTTTCTAGTTTTTTATTTCATATGAGAGAAACTCTTTTGTCTAAATTTGCAGATTATTTTAGTGTATTTTTAGGAATACAAATCAATTTATTAGTATCCTTTTTAAGACTAAGAATGCTTTTGGGGTATAAATCAACAAAAAAAATTTATATTTTGATACTTTTTGTTAGTTTTATAGCCCATTTTTATAAAATGGTATTTATAGACTTTGACTATGTTTATAATAAGAGAATTTGTGTGTTTGGTATTGTTTTAATGTTTATTTTGGATTTTAAAATTTATTTTAGGCTTAAATCATTTGAATATTCTAAATTTATAATATTTTATAATTTGTTTATTTTAATAGGGGGTATTATTGAGATGATGGATTTAACACCATATTGGTTTATGATTGATAGTCATGCTGTATGGCATTTATGTTTGGCTATTTCAACTTATTTTAGATTGAAATATTTGAAATATGATTTGATCAATCAACAAATAAATAAAAAATAGTATTAAATATATTTATATAATGTTTTTTTTATATATTATTTTGTATATTATTTTATATATGTACTATTTATACCTTTTATATACTTTATAAATACTTTTTATATATTATTTTATATATGTACTATTTATACCTTTTATATATACCTTTTATATATATTATTTTGTATCAAATACATTGGTCTTTCAAAAATATTGTTATTGTGACCAATTTATAACAATAAAACACATTTAAATCATTGAAAATAACGTTCATAATCCGAATTTTCTTTATTTTATATTTTTAAAAAAATATTATTTAAGAAAAACTATACTTTTATTATAGGGGTTCTCTATATTAAGTAAATAAACCATACCGACTTGTAAATTTATTATTAATTATAAAATATATATATTTATCGATTGATGAGAAATGTTTGCAATTGGATAGAGAACCCAATAATATACTTTCAAGCAAAAATATTTTACTTTATAATATATTTTTAAAATTTCATTCTAACATTTTATTGCTTTATAATTTGCTTACATAAGTCTTTAATCATATGCGATATTTCATAATCTTCTATCACAATCAATTCAACTATCTCACCTCGACAATCATCAGCTAGTTTATTATAACTCTTTAATATATTCAACACCTTCTTAAGCTCACTCACCTGTAAATTAGACACATTATACTTAAATCTACTATAAGAATCAATAAAAGACTTAAGTACTTCTTTATAATAATACAAATAAGCTTCAGGTCTCTCATCAATAACCAAATATTTCAAATTTATAAATTCAGATCTCAATATTTCACCATGAGGCACATCAATATAACTAACTATACTTAAATACAATTGAATCAATAAATATTCCATATTTTTTGAGTATGAACTATTCAAATAATAAACAAAAACTTTTAAATATTTTTCAGATTTTATATTTAAAATTATATCAATAATATTAAATGGAAAGTATTTGATTATAACCTCTAATAAATCATCATTAATCATCTTTGAATGTCTAATTATCTTCTTCAATGAGTCTCTATAGTTATCATTGTCTATCTGAGACAATAAATACTTATTTTGTGCTTCTTTATTCTTAAAATCAATATCTTCAATTTGAAAGCTAAAATTATTTAACACTTTGAAAATTTGTTCTTCAGTCAAGTCTAGCATTTTTATATACTTAAAAATACTTTTATCAAAAAACAACAGTCCATATAAATCATTAAAGTATATATTACTATTGTCTTTCTTTAAAATAATATCAATACCTTCATTTAGCACATTTAAAACATCAATAAAATCATTATCAATACTCTCTTTTTTACTATAATAATCCTCTAGACTTTTAATTATGAGATTAAAACTTCCATCCATGATTCTAACCTCTTTATTTATCTCATTATACGAGTTAAACCTATCAATATTGCTTAATTCAGTACTAACAACTAATTTTTCAATATTTTTATCATATTTTGATAATTTTACAAATCCTAATAAAATTTCTATAATTGAATTCCTTATAAATTCATTATTATTTAAATCTAAATTTAATACCACTGAATCGTAAAATTGATCAAAATAAATATTTTTGATCAATAAATAATCTCTAAGCTCAGATATAGTTTGAATATAAAGAAGTGGATCAGATAAATTGATCATTTCAAATAAAAACGATATTTCATCCTCCTCAAAGTCTTGTATGTAGTCATTGACAAGCTTTGAAGCACATTCTAGCAATTCTTTATCATTTTTATCATAATTATTTTTGTGATGCACTAAAATATCAATAATTACCCTTTTGACTTTAAAACACCTCTGATCAAGCATGCTTAAGACCGTTTTGATACCAGTTGCCTTGTTTTTAATTAAAAAATTATAATATTCATTCATCACAAACTCATTAGAATATTTCTGATAATATCTTATGACCAACTCAGAGTACAATTCAGAACAGTTAATCTTGCTTACAATCACCTCAACCACTTCCTTATCATCTATTATTTCAGGATATGATTTAACTATTGGCTTAATACAATCTTTGGTATTTATCAAATTAATTAAACTTTCTGATGTTATTTCTTTAACAAACTCATAATTATAAATATCAATGAGATTCCATTCATCTTTTATGTATTTAAAATACATATTGAAGTACTTGGACATGTTTAGATCAGATTTACTCAATAATCTTTTAAAATTATTTCTTGAATCATGTTCAATTATAAGTTTTACTAAAGTTTCTATATCATCAGATATCTTAAGATTATCAATACATTGAAATATAAGCCTTTCTATATCAAAACCATGTAAATAATTGTCTGTTGAGTCGTTTGGGCTGCTCCTATTGACCAGAAATGCTTCTAATGGTATAAATTTGTTCTTTTTAACCATAAAAACAACGTTTGGATCATTTTTGATCAAAATTGATAAAATTTCTTTATTCTGTGGCATTTTACTTAATTTTTCATAAATAATTTTTAGAACATCTTTGCATTCACTTCTAAAGTGATGTTGGAGATATTTGACTGTTTCTATGCCACTATCATTCAATGAAATATGTTCTAGAACGTTTTTATATAGATTAATGTTTCTAGTAGACTTTATTAGGTGATAAACAAGTGGTGTTATTGTATCATTCCCATTTTTTAATTCATTGTTAATTATTTCAATAAAATCTTCAAGTTTTTCTTCATTTTTATTAGATTTTAATAATTTTTGACCTATTTTAAAGTTTTCTTCATCAAATAGAGCCAAGCTAGTGATATTTGGCTTATCTAACTGATCATTTGTCTTCGTCCTAAGGAAATCATAAGCTAATGGTATTTTTAGCTGAGATTTTAGAGATAGTATAAAAGTGAATGTATTTGAATCCCCAACTCTAAACTTATTGCAGTTATAGAGTATTTGAATTACTTTTGTATCATTATCTCTTATATTTTGTATTTTTTCTAAAAGTAATTTTATATTTTGTTTTTTTAAAGAATATTTTTGTAAAATTAGAAATAATAGTTCAAGATTTTTAAAATCCTTGTCTAATATCTTAGGGAAGAGAGTGTCATTGATATAAGTATTATCGTTTAAGTATTGCATGTCATTTGTGTATATTTTGTGCTGTTTTAGAATGTTTTCTAATTCAGTATTTTGAGTAGAAATTGTTGTTTTCATGGGCAAAAATAAAAATGAAAAAATAAACATAAACAAATGGAAATCAATCAAATAAGTTGCTAAATTAGTTGTTTTGTGTGTTACGAGTGTAGTAAAATCATATAATAAGTTATGAGTATAGTAAAATCATATAATAAGTTAGTTCGTTATGACTAATTGTAATTAATTAGATTTACAGCCTTTATATACAGTTTTTATATATTATTGAGGTTAATGGGGTATTGTAACGTATATATAATTGATTATTGGTTGGAACAATGAATTATTAATAATTATTATTGGTATTTAAAAAGGTAAATATTTTACCTTCAGATGGTGACAGGTAGCGGTAAAGACAATAGCAATAAATGTATAGGTTAAGCTATTGTTAGGGATGAATGATAAATTGTGATCACCTCTAGTGAGCTTGTCAATATGTTATCATTTTTTAGATCAAATAATTAGTTCAATATACCTGAAATTATTCAATATTTAATTATAGCTAATATTTGAAGTATGTAATCAAATATAATTCTTTATTTTATATTTTCAACAATATGATTTTTTAAATTTTATATAAAGATTGTAAAATAGTTATAAAAAGTATAAGATTTGGGTACAAAAAGATTATTTAAGTATATAATTTGTAGCTTTACTTGTATTTATTACAAAATATCAACTTTAAACGTATAATATTGAAAATTAATAAATATATCAATCAAAATAATAAAAAAATTTATATTTACAGTTATGAAGTCAAATTATGCTAACACACCATAATATCACTTATATGTTATTATATTCATAACATAAAAAATAAAAATATGTAAATATGTTGTTTTTAGTGAATATTTATATTTTTTGAATCTATAGATAGTATATTGAGTATGAAATATGTTTGATTATCTAACGTAAGTATTTAATATATAAAAATTAATGATAAATACAAATAATTCTAATAATAATATATTGTGATAATATAAATAAGCAATTTAATATATAAAAATAATTCTAATAATATATTATGATAATCTAAATAAGCAGTATAAGCTTCATTTCTTCAAATATAAAGATTCTACCAATATTAGAGTAAGTATGTTGACCATAAGTCAATAGATGAATAAACTATACTTGATAAGGCTTTACTTACGATAATTAATCACATTAATATCAGTCTAAAACTGATCAAATTCAATATATCATATTTTAATATATTTTATATAAAATGTCATATTATGTTAATAGTATAAAAAGAACATATTGTAATGAAAAAATTAAGCAATATTCAATTACATGAACTTAATTATGATATTTTTTCTTGAACTATTCAAAAGATTTTAAAAAATTAACACCAAATCAATAATTCAACATACAGAGCATCAAAAAGAATTATAAACTTGTTATAGTCTACATAATGATCTTTATTGGTAAAATAAAAGGTACAGATTTATATTCAAGGGTATTTATAGTGATAATTCTGGTGTACTTCAGCTATATTCTCAGTGATACTAGCCCTACAATAAAATCATTTATTATTAAGTCTATACATCATGGGACAACCCATATGTGTGAGTAACAACAATATAAATATAGATATACACTATATACTATATATTATATATACATATACATATACATATACATATACATATACATATACATATACATATACATATACATATACATATACATAT
>JAOXFI010000037.1:0-33076 GCA_029232285.1 Agmasoma carcini (nom. nud.) | reverse complement strand
CTACTAGAAGTAATTTAATATAATATCTTATTAGGCGGATATCCACCGAATAGAAAATGAAACAATAAAATTTATTTCTATTTTGTGCACTTGTTTATCAGCTTATATTAACTACAATATTTACTATTATATATTTAAGAAAATGTTAGTTTTGATATTTGACAGGTCTTAATAATATTTGAAATATTAAAAAATTAATTAGTAAAATTTTTTCACAATGTTTAATATAAAAAATTTATTATTTAATATTAATGATATCAAAATTAAAAAGTGAACATGAACGTTATATTGTGTAGAGAAATTGATTTAAGCGCCAGTGTACTAAATATAGTTAATTAATGGCTCTTAATCTTTTATTAGAGAGCATTTATTGGTATAATACTTTTATTTATTTACTTAATGAAATATAAAATATACTTATGAATAGTAAATACACTATATGAATGAGTATATGTTAATAATATCACGAAATAATCCTAACAAAACTATAAGTATATTAATAATAGAATTTATAAATATTTTAATACAATTCAATTATTCATATTGTATTTATGATTTAGTCATAGTATTGTTTTATTGTTATAATATAAGTATATAAACTCTTAAGATCAATAAAACTTATTTGTTTGGATATTTGTAACTTAAATAGTTAATTTAAGTTTATTGTTATACTTTTTTTTAAATAAATATAATTTTCGATTGTAATCGCTTAATTTAGACCATTGTATTTTCTATTGAATTTGATTATAAAATTCTAATAAAAATATTATTTATTATAAGCTTTCAAATAAAATTAGTTACTGTGCCAATATACTTACCCATGATAAGAAACAAGTACAATACAAGGTGATAGTAAGTAAAATTCTCTCTGTTTCTTTATGTTTTACTTAAGAAGTCAGAATTAATTAATATTTACCTACAAAAAGGTGTAAAAATTTAGAAATATTGATAATATATTGTGAATATCAACTATATACTTATCATGTTTTGATAAAAATATTATCAAAATAGAATATTATATATCAATAAACTATTTAAGATGGTGATAGCAAAACTTTATAGAGATATAATATAATGATGGGGGCCACAGCTGAATTTAGTACTCTACACACACCAGCTAGAATATATATTTCGAGATTTAGAAGTGGTATTTTTTCAATAAAAAGAGAGTTATATATATCGATTGCATGCATTTTACAATGTGAAGAAGTTTATTTGTATCACTTCAGCTATGTTTTAGAATTGGGTATACCCTAACATGTTATAGCTCAATTAAATGTTATTTTCGGTATTTTACACTGTACCATATAAAATTTGGTCTCTTTGCAGAGCTATCAACCCCCTAATATCATATATTTAATGATCTAAATTGTTGAATATACTTGTTATCCTAAATATTCTTATATTATTTCTATAAAATGCAAAAAATGTATATTTATGTTGTAATTGAAAAAATAAATATATATTTCGATGTTTTTTTATTTGGCATACTTACCTGTGATTATTTATAAAATTTTATATTATGGACAAAGAAAAAATTCAAATACACTGCCTTGCAAAAAAAAGTCACTTCCAAAAATGAATATTTTTTTGTTTGTATTTAAGAGTGCTAAAAATACAATGAAATATATAAATCAATATATTTTAAACATCTTATATTCTTATTCTAACTCATATATAGATTATAATATATTTTGAAAAATTGGTCTGGCAAAAAAAGTTGCACTCTAGATTTAATAATCAACATATTTGTCTTTGGCTATATAAATATTTAAAACACCTCTTCTGAAAGCTTAGAGAATACCTTTTAATAATCAAATGGTCCAGGTTGTACCATATTTCTGATATTTTTAAATAACCCTAATTTTCTTAATTTACGCATATTATAAGCCCAGACATGCTCAATACGATTTAGATCGGGTGACCAAGGCTACACATTCTATTCTTTTGTTCTAATAAACTTCTTGATCAAAGATGTTGTGTGGCAAAATGCACTATTATGCTAAAATAAAAAGCCAAATGTCTCATCAATAGCGTTGATTCTATAAAATTTTTAATCTAATAGTATTTTGCGTGAAGCTGCGTCTGTTTTCCTTAACAAAAACAAGTTTTTCAATGCCTTTAATGATAAACACCCCAGACCACCATGTTTTACAGAGAGTGAACACACTTAGAATTTAAAAATTAAGCTTTTCACCTTACAAAATTACTATTATTTGGCTAGTAAAGACTAAAACAGCATCATCAGAAAATATTATAGATTCTACTTTTATTTGAGAAGTTAAAAATTCATCACAAATCCTTTTCATTACTCTATAATGGTTCAACTTTTAGTGTATAAGTACCAATATCATTATTTTGTAATGCTCTAGATATTGTCTAGTTGCTTATGATGATATCATGTGACAAATGGATCTTTTTAGTATATTTTGATAAGGTAATAAACAGATTTCCTTCACTAATCCTATCAAATAATCCATTTCATTGAATTAGATTTCTTCTATTTCTTCTATTTCTGAATTTTATTATCCGTTTCAATACAATCTATTCCTCAACTCTACATTTTATATTGTAAACACTTTTATATGAAATTTTTTGATTATATAAGATTAATTTTTGGCCCAGACCTGATTCCAAATCACTTACTATTTAATTTTTTGGTACTGTTTTGTTTTGCGATCCTAGACAAAAATTAGTGATCTCAATTTTTTAAAACTGCAAAGAGTCCAGATGTGTGTAATAAATGCTATATTTGTATTAAATATAGCATAGCGGACACAATCTCATTAAGAACAACGGTAAACCGTAATTTTTAAAAAAAAATATTTGTAGTATATGTATATATATCTTGTTTGTATTTGAGCAAGAGATTATATTAAAACAAAATACTATAGCAAAGCGCAAGTTTTAAAATCCTATAGGCTTTTATGTTAATATTAATAAATTAGATTTTTGAAATATGAAAAACTGTATTTTAACATTATTTCAAAAGAGTGATAAAAAGATTAAAATTTAATGAATATATGTGTATTGTTTTCGTCTTTATGCATGCCAATACTACCTGTTTAACCGTTTATATGTTTTAAACTTTTATCTTATGGTGTTATATTTATTTATAAAATATTTGCGTCTTATATTATTAATATGTATAAGTTTTGGGGCATGAATGGTTTATCATTTTCATATAACTTGTCATAATAATTTTAAAATTTTCATAAAAATAAATCTATTATAAATTTTAAAAATTGATAATTAGTATTTTTAAAAATCTTTTATTGATTTAATGATTTTATATTTTGTAATAATTTAATTAAAGGGTTTTCATGTAACTTTCTTGATTTCTTCGAATATAAAAAATCTAAATGAGATTGAAAGGTTTGTTCATTAATTCCTCTCATTTTTAAGTATTTTTATTTTTGAGTAGAGCCAAGATCTCTCAATGGGTTGAGTATGCGCACTTGTTTTAGAATTTACATAATTTTTTGTGATTTAATATATATTTTACATAATTTAAATCATTTAAGTTTAAATATGAGCGCTATTCATCAGAAAATATAATTGAACCATCTTCACCTCTCTCTGAATGATTGGTATTAAAGTTGCCTTATCTCCTTTTAAACATAAAAATGCTCACAATCATCTTTTTTGATAAACCCAAAAACCCATGGTCTATTTACACTATTCCCTAGATTTCTGTTATTTATCACTTCAGCTTCACTGTCAATTATTTCTGCTGGAATATCACCTCGTAAAAAACGACCTCTCTTACTCCTTCTTTAACCAACAAATTTAGATCCATCCATTTGATGTTTTAAGTGAAAATAAGGCCAAAAGGGTTTCTAAAAAATGGTTTTGTTGCTAAAGATAATGCAAGAATGTTGTTAAAATTTTTAATCATAACAAGAGAAGCATTGCTTTATATTGAATTGAAAGGAAATATTTATTATTGAAAAAATTGTGTTGTATTTTTTTGCCTTTTTAATAAAAATCGTAACTAAAAAATGTAAACCTTAAATTTTATTTATGATGATCAAACATTAATCACGCGATACTACAGTTTAGTTTATTTGTTAAGAATGTTTGATTTTTTTGCAAACTGTATATATTTAAACCAAGATAATGTTTTACATTATTAAAATTTGTTAAAATATATTTAATATACAATACATTGATCTAATTTTTTTTGGTTAATGTTTAAATTAAGTGATTTAGCTTGGTAAATAATTTCTTATTATAATCAATTCACCCCATTTCAAGTCCTCGTCCAGTTAACATCTGTGATATTTTATGTTTTGCTTTGCAAAGATGGTCAAAAATTCTATGTCAGGATGAACAAACATATATTTTTACATTTAGAATACGATATCAGGCCTGTGGATCAATTGTAATTATTGGGATATTATTTATAAATTTATGTCCTGAAATATTTATGAGATAAAATTGGTATTGTTTCGATAAGTGATCTCAGATGTAAAATTTTATACGGAACGAATAGTTTCATAATACGTTTTTAGTAAATAATGCCTTTTGTAATATACAATTATTCAATAAAATTATTATTAAAGAATTTAGATATTTTATATATCCCAAAAGAAGAAGGCTAAGTCATATTTTTTTTGATGAATGCCGATCATAATTATGTACATTATACATTCAACCACTTATCTGTATATGTTAACCCAGTGAGTGATGCACATGCTCTGATCATAGAAAAATTGTGGTTAGATACCAAAATACTTAAAATTGTAATTGTAACATTTATATTGCCATAGTGGGATGGTGTATCAAGTCTTAATAAATATCTTAAACACAATAACTTGATTTCAATATATTTATTATATACTGTGGAGTGTCTCTTTGGGCTAGACTCTTTGTGTTGCGGTTCTTTTCGGACTACCATGGGGCAATAAAAAAATTTCCTTATTTATACCCGAGTAAACTACAGTGGGTCTGCTTTCTTATGTATGGTCATCACAATATATTACAGTATAATCATATAATTATATATATTCTAATAAATCTAAAGGAAAACATAATAATTACATTTCTTTAAGATAAAAAGGGTATTAAAAATCAAAAATGGTTCAAATATACATAAATTCACATCTAATTTTAATTTCTCTTTTGAAATCACAAATCCAAATGTTACCAAAAATTTAGTAAAACTTTTAAACTCGCTTTGAGGGTCACTGATATCACATTTTTCAATAATTTTCTATAAGGAGATTCAAATTATTATACATTGTTATTCAGAACAAAGACAAACATCTTATTTGATTAAAGAAGTGAACACCATATAAATATTTGTCAATGTTTATCTTTGAATGAAAGTAGTTGATATGCGAAATTTAATGTTATATTGTTCTAAGAGGGTAGAACAATTGAGATGTAATAATGATTGTGTTATTTATACTTTTTTTCTTATCACAAAGCCAAAATTTCCATAAGCTTTATAATTATAAATAGGTCGGAAATCATTAAAGAAAATATCATAAATCATAAAGTCAAAAATTTACTTAAGTTATCAGAATTAAGCAGAAAAGGCTTGTTTACCTACTTTGGATTAATAATTAGTATATGTGATACCCACCAGTAAAAACAGTCTTAAATTCGTTGTTTAATGATGATTTAATAAGAAATATAACATTACCTTTTCTTCTATACCAAAGTATCAATAATAGACGTAAAGTGGCATTTAGCCGATTTCTTTGATCTAATAAATGATCGTGTAAAAAGTTTTTTTGTTAAATATTTAAACATTTGAACAACATTCTATCTCTATAATAAAATATTCATTTTTATTATACAATTCATGTATCCAAAATCACAAGCTTCTAGATTTTAAACGCAATCCTTTGCCAAAAAACTAAATATAGTATTTTTTCAACCCAATTGTAAATAATTCATACCTATGTGTAAATTTTAAATTTATTATTTGGTATAAAAGTATGAAAAGGAGACTAAATAAATTAAAAACATATTAAATTAAAATATACATTTACCGATTGATGCGTAAAGTTTATAATTAGAGTAATAAAATTAAATTATTAATAAGGCTAACTCCTTTAGATTTTAAGTAAGGTATATTTATATTATCTAAATTACAGCCTTTTAACATTAAATAATGATAATACTAGTTATCGATTGAGATAATTTAGAAATCAAAAACTTTTTTTCATATTTTAGATTCTTATAGGGTTTATTCATCCAATTGCAAACTTTTCACATCAACCGGTAAATATATTTTTTTCATTATTACGTATCTATAAATAATAAATTACACGTAGGTATGAATTATTTACATTTAGATGGAAAACACCTATATATCACGATTCGAGGTAGACTGGTAACATCATTAACAAACCTAAAATGTAATTTATAAAAAGACTTTTGGTGACATATATTATAAATAGCAAAATTCAAAATTTATATTCTACAGTTTATCTATATATTTTAATAGTTTTTAATCAAATCAAAAAGTAATAAAATATATTATTCTATGACCTTAAACATATATATAATTTTTTGAGAATAACTTAAATGTATTAATAAAGGAGCTTTCATAATAATTAAAAAACTTTATTCATCAATAATCTCAAACTCAGGACCACCCCAGCATTTAGGATATAACGATTTCTCCATTATGACTCGAGAAGGGTTGGCAACTTTACCACTTTCCATCTTCTTTAAATCATCAGCTGAAACAAAACACTTACCAAGTGCAACAGCTTCACCTTTTGATGTAATAATAACACACTCCTTTCCTATATCAATATTTCTATCATATTTCATAACACCATTCGACATAAGACCTGAACCATGGGTAATTGCTGCAACAGCAGTATCCTTAATCATAATTCTTGGTAGATCTATCAATAGCCTTTCTAGTGGATGTACCACCTTTCTTAATACACTGTCATCATTATACTTTGAATAAAGATACATTGCATCCTTAAGATCATGTAAAGTGACACACTCTTCTTCTAATATTTTACCGCTTCTAACTCTTCTTAAATCTTTCATATCTGCTTTATTACCAATATGAAGACCTATATGTGTACATAAAGATCTTATATATGTACCAGCCTCACATTCTACACTAAAGATAGCTTCTTTCTCGGAAATATCTATAATATCAATTTTGTATATCCACCTTAGTCTTAAATCACGTTTAACCGCACACATCATTGGGGGCCTTTGAAATTGATGACCAACAAAGAATTTTACAGTTTTCTTAAGATCCTCTTCGATTATTGATTTCTCAAACTCTATACAGCATATATAAGTCTTTCCTTTCTGTTGTTGAGACTTTGTAAGCCTGGTAGCCCTATTAAGACAAATACCAAGTACACCAGTAACTTTAGGATCAAGTGTACCGGCATGCCCAGTTTTGTCTGCGTTAAAAATATTTTTCACCCATGTTACTACTTCATGTGAAGACGGATTTGCTGGTTTATCTATAGCAACATATCCATATTTAAGATATTCATCTATATTTCTTTTGTGTGGTTGTGATCCTATCCCCAAATTAATGTAATCTGTTGACTTGACAATCATCTCATCTTCATCCTTTAATAGTGAGTAATTCTCATTCATAGGGAAAAATTTTTAAATTTTACTTTCGATTTTTTATTTAAAAATTTTTGTTTTCATGTTCTAATTTCCTCAATTAATATTTAATATCTTTTATATAAATGAGCTATCTGTTAGTATTTTGATTAAACGTAATGTATAAAAGCGAGTTATTATTAGAATTATTTTGACTGATAATTATCAAAAATATAAATTATCTTTTACAATTATGAATTATTTAAGATCACTTTTATTCTTCGTATATTGGTTCTACTTCAACACCTTCTAAAATTTTACCATGTCCAATCAATCTCCATTTTCCTTTAAGCCTCTTGGATATCGCCACTATATCATTAAGATTAGTACAACATAATTGGTCAAGCACCACCTTTGCAATATAACACTCTTTTTCTATTTTCATGTCTAATACAACTGAAGATGTAGACAGACTTCCAATATTAAGAAGAATTGTCTCTTCTTTATAAATTTCAAAATCTTTTTCTGATTTAACTAGTGATCGTAAAAGATTGTAAGAAATGGTTAATTCCTTAAAAATTGGTGGAAGATCACCTCTGACACCCATAATCATTCCATTTAATCTATCCATTTTAGAGAAAAAGGGATCAATACCAGTACCAACACCTATTAATCCACCTGGGTGTGCTTCTTTAAGTGATTTTAGCTCAGCAAACAGTGAATGTACAGTAGTAATAAATGGTCTAACAATAAATTCATCATCCTTCTTTGTAACATATCCTGGTCTAATTTCTATTTCATCACCAACACGCAGCACTCCACTCAATAAAGAGCCACCTATAACACCACCTTTAAGGGTCGTAGCATCAGCACCTGCTTTGTTAACATCGAACGTTCTAATAATCATCATTCTAGGCTTTTTATTTTTGTTTCTATCTGGAACAGGAATATGATTAACAATAAAATCAAGGACGGCCTTGATATTTACTTTTCTCATACCAGATACTGGAACTATAGGTCCATCTACACTTGACATCTTCAATAGTTCTTGTATTTTGTGGTATTGTTCAACACCTTGCTCATAATTTACCAGATCAATTTTATTCTGTAGTACAACAATATTTTTCTGGTTCATAATTTCCAAAGCAAACAAATGTTCAACAGTCTGAGGTTGAGGGCATGGTTCATTAGCTGCAACTAGTAGCAAGGCTGCATCCATGATGGCTGCACCTGTCAACATAGTTGTCATAAGAATCTCGTGCCCTGGACAATCAACAAAAGAAACATGTCTTATTAAATTAGGTTTTGTGTTACATTTTAAGCAAAATTCATTTTTTGTTTTATACCTATTGGGCCTCTCACAATTGCACTCGTATATTTTGGCATTGGCGTAACCCAACTTAATTGTAATATTTCTTTCCTGTTCAGCTTTGTATCTAATAGTGCTACGACCGCTGATACACTCAACTATTGTACTTTTACCATGAGCAACGTGACCCACTGTGCCTATATTGATTGTAGCTTGATCGTCAATAATGTCTGTCATTGGTTAAAATTTTTGTTATATTTTTCGTCTCTGGAAAATTTATAAAAAAAAACTGTTAAAAAAAACCAATCAACAATTATCAGACTAGTTTAATTCACCAATTATATGATTAGACATTTAATCTCTGGTTTTATGGGTTTTTATCATATAATTAATAATTTTAATATATAAATACCTTCAATAAGGATAATATTGGTTCCTATATATCATCTTTAATACTAATTCTGTAATAATATTTATTTTTCTTACTTTTTCAATATTTTTGATAATTTTCATACTAAATTTCCCAAGGAAATAAGAACAATGACTTTAAGCAAAAAGGCTAAGGGACTAAGAAATATCAATAGAGAAGGAGTGAATGAATTATTTCATGATTTAGAAACAGCAGAGGCATCATCTGAACTATTTCCAAAATGCACACTACTTTTGTTAGAGGACTTTGATAGAGCAATTATCTTAACAGAAAAAATTTTAAAAAGCTACTTAGACTTGGACTTTTTAGAGTTACTGCAAAAGAGTAACTATTATATACATAGAATGGCAGTGCCAATGCTAATAAGAAATATTGACTTTATTACCAAAAGGAAATACATTCTTGAGTCTTTAAATGATAGAATTGCTTGTGTGGTTAGAGAGGCAGTTAAAACACTGATCACATCTAAAATTTTTACAAAACAGGAATTAACTGAGGTTAGCCTAAAGCTTCACAGCTCAAACATAGTAGCTGTACAGTTGTTGGCTGCAGATGTGGTTGCCAGTAATGTTTCTAATCAATTTTTGCTTAGGGATTTATTAAAGACAGGTAGTTGGAGGCTAAGAATCAATCTAGCAAAGCTTTTGCTTAAATTTGATGATGATGATCAAAATATAATAATAGAAGCGTTAATGAGCGATGAAGTTGTTGAAGTGAGACAAGAATTAGCTAAAAATGTTTTTAGTTTAAAGTATCGAGACCATCTTTTAAAGGATGATAATCCTAAAGTCCGTGCACATTACTTAAAAAATGTTATTAATCAGTTATCTTTAGAGGAACTTCAAGAATTGACTCATGAAGACAGTTGGGAAGTGAAAATGGCTTTACTTAATTCCGATGGTGAAATATTTGAGAAGTTGGTCCTTCCTATGCTTAATATAGAACTTTTAGATGTGAATTGGCGGGTGAAATATGAAATTTTAGAGATATTGGAGACGAGAATTGAAAATGAAGCAGTTTCAAAGGTCATTTCTAACTATGTATACAAGGAAATGTTTAACAAAGTGCATGAAGTGCGTAAGAAGGCATCAATTCTTTTGTCTAAGATTGTTTACGCACATTCTTGGACTGTCTCACTTAAACCTAAGTTAGAGATGTTACTAAGTTCCAAAAAATATCTCCATAGAATGATTTCAATTCCGGTTGTGCTAGCATATGATAGAATATTTGATGATAATATTTCTGATGTTTTAAAAGATGACAGTGTTGAGAACGTTAGAAAATCTTATCTTGATGAAGTAAATAAACATTGCTAAATTAAATCAGTGTTGTGGTTTAATTGTATTTTAACTAATCAAGTTATAGGCGTTATTTTATTTATCTTAATATAATTTTATTTATATGAAATAAATTCATAATTAGGCGATGATGAAGGGGGTTGATGAATCACAAAAAAAGGTATAAAAACATTTTTACAAACATATTTACGTATGTAAGTTATAATGAGAAATATTTAACAAATTCCAAGGTTGTAAAGACATAAAAGATGACCCTAAACACAATAAAAATATTTTGAGAAACGGTCTATGTGACCCAAATCTAACTAACTGGTTAACAATATGCTTTAAAAATAAAAAGGGAAAGTGATGGGTCTGATAACTAAAGCGAGTCTGCACAGATAACAACAATAACGACAGCCTTAGCTGTAAGTAGCAAAAGGGAAGATTTACATCATATTTTAAAATAAAAAATATAGGATTATTATTAAGGATAATCTTATCAATAATTGTAAGGAATGATAATCTATCTAGTATAAAGAAATTCTTCAATTAGAAATATTTTGATGATTTTAGTAAACTTTAATTCTGAATTTTACAAGTATTCAAAAGTGTGTAATTTCAATTGTAAAATTTCACTCATAGAAAGATTCTAGTAACAAAAGGGCAGTGAAGTATAATCTCATGATTTACTACCCTTGTCGTAGGCGTATTAGTACTTCTATACATTTTTTACAATCTTCTAAGAATAAGTGGAATAAATAAATCACTTTTTCAGATGATGAAGTTACAAAATTTATCATACATGATCAATTTTAATTAAGAATAATTATATGTATCATAAATAATATTTTATGAAATCACACTCATGAACATTGCAGTATATATTATTGTTTTATGTTGAAATTAACGATATGAAAGATCAAGATGGGCTTAAGAGATTAAATACTTGTTCTATCAGTCAAATATTTGTTTCATTCTAATAATATATAAAAAATTTATCCAAAACCAATGGAGGTATCTGATAGTACTAGTTCATTTACCGAGGTGAATGTACCATGTGATAATATGGGTAATGATAATGTATACCATATATACGAATGGCTAAAAGATATTAAGAAGATAGAATCTAATGGTAGAATATTATACGATGATGATCTAAAACGTTTAAAACCAAATTATTGGTTAAATACGAGCATAATAATGTGTTATATGGATATATTGAAGAACAATCACAATATATTCTGCTTTGATACTTACATTTTTGAAAATTTAAGAAAATTCAGTGATGAAGACATTATAAGATGTTATGGGCATATTAATACATCCAATTATGAATATATAGTTGCCCCCATCCATCTAGGTAATCATTGGACATTGGTTGTAGTTGATGGGAATACAATTGAATACTATGATTCGTTATTAAATTTTAGGAAAGATGTACTTAGACACGTAAATAGACTGCTCACATTGATTAATAAGCATAATGGGTTGGAAAAAATAAAATATAGGGGTGTTGGGGTACGAAAAGACATAACTAGACAGGTAAATTGTGATGATTGTGGTGTATTTTGCTGTATGTATGCCAAATATCGGATAAATAATAGAACTTTTTTTAAAAGTGATGAAATTCATTATTTAAGACCAAAAATGTTGCACGAGATATTATGCAATAAGATAATATATTAATAGAATATCATACGTGATATATAGAGGGTTGAAAAATGAAAATTTTTATATTTATTTAATCGGAATATTTATGAAAAGATCAAAATTAATTAGATACTGGGCAAAAAACCTAAGATCGATCAAAATAAATTATTTTCTACAATTTTTTATAGAATTAAGTCAAAGTTAAATCTAAGTAAAACTTAATAATAAATTGTAATAATTCGTTAATATTGTATATTTGTGATATGTTTACAGAGCGTAACACAATTCATATTTTATAAGTCTAATCAAAACAGTTATGGATTTATTCATTTTACTATAAATCAAAAATCTTATCAATTGTTAACATTAACTAACTAATATTATGATAAGCATATTTGGCTATAAAACGATAAAATCTTTCCAACGAATCAAATTTATCATAGCATCATTAAATTATAAATTTCTCTAATAAAATAAGTTGGAAGAAATTGAAATAAATACCACTAAAAATAATTAATGTATCCTGCTGGTAAAACAAGTTGATTAATTGGTAAAAATTAATCAAACATAATTTGTTCATATTATTCGTTGAGTGATTGAGTTTATCGGCTTAAGGTTTGTTACTATCATACTCACTGTGTTCATACATTCTATTTGTCAAGCCCTTGATTAATTTTAATGGAAGCTTATATATAAAGAAATTATCCATATGGCGTCTCATTGGGTTACCACACTATTTTTTATATTTTCATATAACACCTTGCAATATTTTTGTTAAATATTAAATATGCGATCATGTATTTAATTGTTGTTGTTTGTATGGTTTAGTGGCGCAATGGTTAGCGCGTTCGACTGTTAATCGAAAGGTTACGAGTTCGAGCCTCGTCTAGACCGAATTTTTATTTTTTTGAAGAAGCTTGTTTTTTTTACCTATTATAGAAAAATATATGGAAAAAAACAATAATATTTAACGTTTACTCTTTTATAACCTCAATGGTCTATAAACAAGTCTTGCACTAGCTCAAGATGCAATGAATAAATCAATATTCACTCAAAAGTCTATTTTGGTAACCTACCTAAAACATAAGGGGCTCTCCAGTAGTTAAGTCAATATTTATTGATATAAATGAATCAGTAAAAATCATCCTGATAGGGTTTAGGCATATTATTGGTTAGTTAGATAGAAAAAACTATAAAAACTTGCTAAAAAATCAAGAATATGTTACCACAGCAGTACCCCCGAGAACAGATAAAAAAGTTTTGCCAAAGATATAATCAATTACTTAATCTATCTTAAAGCTTAGACACCTTTGTACGTACTACTGCAAATTGTATTGCAACGCTCAATTTTACGATAGACTGATATTACTGAAAAAAGATGATTAGAGTAATCAACCTCTTTTAAACAATAAATAATTAGAAGCGAGACAAAGCATGCACAGACAAAAAGGAAGCAACAATTAAAATTTCGAAATAAATTCAGCACCTAGACAATATAGTACTATGTGAAAAGGTGCCCAAAATAGCCATTACAGTGCTTAGAAATATAGTACATAAAAGATATTTATAAATTTTAGCATCTTTTACAATGCTAGACTCAATGTTTGATAAACTCGTTAGCAAAAAATATCCAACTTTAATAAGAATAAGCTTGATAAGACACCTAAATGTTATAAAAGAATTGCATAATGTAATATGTAAAATAGTCACGCAATTAGCTATACTTGAAAAATGTTAAAAATACATTTTCAAGCAATTTACATTCTTGGCGCGCATTAGAAATGAGGCACATGATAAGAATGTATTAAATATATTTTAGAATATTTCAAGAAGATTGAAAATAGGATATTAAAAAATCTTGTTAATAGAACAAGGAAAAAAGAATCAAAATCATTAAAAAGATTGAGAGGAAGAAAACACGCATCAAAAATACTATCTATATCACATAACCTCTCTACACTATAAGGAAGAATGCTATAAGTTGAAAATTGAAAAAAATATAGATTATAAAAATTGCTTATTGAGAGAATCGAATAGCAAATTATTTTAACTCTTACTGAAAGTAAAAATAGACCAATAAGAGTATGAAAGCCAATTGGATAGAAGAGCATTAACAAATTTTGAAAATATTGATACAGTAAGAAAACTCAGAAAAAAGATAAATGCAGAAGATAAACCCTATTGACAGAATTGACTAATAAACTAAAGGATTCTTACTTGAAACAATTGAATTATTTATAGAATTCTCTATAATTTAAAGTACATAGTTCAAAATATCTTTTAAGGTTTTAGAAGCTTTTACATTTCAGGTTATACTTGGATCTATTAATGATAAACAGTCAGTATATATACTCTTTAGCAAAATTAAGCTCATAGTAAAAAAAACAAATAGATTTAGATGAAACACTTTCGGAAGAAAAGAGCTTTATCATGTAAAAATTCATTAAAAGGTCAAGTCTATGCTCAACAGAATTACAAAAACAAAAATTAGGACAAGAATATTATGATAAATACAAAACTGCAGAAAAAGGTATTATAGGGTTTTCCCAATGTCCACAAAACCGTCAGACAACACACTAGTTTACCCTAAAAACTTTCTCCAGCTCAAAAGCTCAAATCAGCAGTTAAAGAAAAAAATATAACGTTTGATAAACAATGGAATCACACGATTTGGTTTGAGTCATTTGGCTCTCTAGCATTTCTAATTATTAAAAAGAACTTTTACTCACAAACCATCAGTGATGTTCGCTTTTTAGACTTACGCAATCATTTTAACGAACTTCAGGGTGCACAAATATTTTTTTAACTCTGGATTTGAACAATGGCTATTATCAACTAGTCATGAAAATTAAAGAAATTCCTAAAACATCATTCATTTTCTCCGAGAGACACTATGAATTTATTCGCACGTTTTTTGTTTTAACATAGTACATCTAGACATTTCCAACACAGGACGATTAAAGTCTTATCTTCTTTCTCGCATACAATTTTTTAATATAATATAAGAAACCATCTGAAACATTTATAAAGAAATTCTTAAAACACTTAAAAGGAAAAATATACTAAATTATAGAAATATGTAAATGTTTCAATTCTGTAATATACTTAGGAAATATATTCAATAAAGATAGAATAGGGTCAGATCCATCAAGAATAAACATAGAAAAACATAATTTAATAGCCAAAATTAGAAGAAATATTTAGTGTGTTCTTGGTATGATAAATTGGTATAGACATTCATACGACGCCTAAGTATCAAACCAAAGAGATAACTAAGAAATTATATAACGATAAATTTGAATAGAATAATAAGAATCAGAACAAAAATTTACATTTATAAATTAGAATAAATAAAATTGAAAAATATATATATAATATTTAGTTTGAGGGTAATAACAGAGGCACTGTATATTTTTTTAATTAAAAATATATGTTTAAATTGTACTAAAATATGCGGTTATTTTAATGAAAAAATAGATGATTAAAAACCAAAACTCCAATTAAACTGTAAATTTTGATTTTTAAAATTTAATGATTATTAATTCATAAGTTAAATTTGATTTGTTATGACATTCGCATAACGATGTAAAGACTTCATATTTAAGCTATTTTAAACAAAACCCCATAAATTATTATCATTATTTTTATAAAAATTCACGCAAAAAATCATTTAGATTTTTAAATAGTTTAATAAGAAATTCACACCTTCTTTTAACGGTTTTAAATTTTTATTTATAAAAATGATTGATAACAGTGAACCAAATGAGAAATCATCGACAAACTTCTTTGTTCCCCTAAAAAATTCTCTTAAGTATAGTTCTATACAATTCCTCTTTCTATATTTTTTTTCAAAACCCATTTTTCATCAGACCCCAGGTGTATTCGATCATTTAGTTGTGCACTTCCCTGATAAATGAAGAAACGAAGTTGGTCGAATGATTTACTGCACTATGAACATATGCGTCATCTTCATTAAAGAATGACATGTAAGCCGGCAAAGAATCACACATAAAGTCGCATTTTCAACAATAAATTCCCTTTATAATTTAATTAAAAGTATTTTTATCACATGTTAAACCGTCTTCAACAATAACCTTCTTCTTTCAATTGCCCAAAAACACATTGTTGGTCGACAACCCTTCCAACATTATTTTTCGCCTTTTAGCTATAAGAAATTTGCCAATTTCGACTACACTTGAATCATCTAAACCAACTAAAAAGTTATCTTTATATTCTTTAAGTTTTACTCTCGCAATGTTTATTATTTTAGCAACTGTTTTAAAAGAGATCCCAAATTTCTCCGATATTCTATCCGCCTGAAAGTTATCAGCAAAGAATGCTACTACTTTTTAATATTTTAGTGACTTTGATCTTTGTAATACACAATGTTGCTCCTCTCCTAATATCACATTTTTTTACAATTCTTGCAAAAACAGTAAAATCCAAAGGGTTTAGAAATATCAGAATCAATAGAAACCACAAATTTACAAGTGTGCATGGTTTATCTACTTCAAAGACCCTATTTAATGAACAATTCTTTCATGGTGTTTTAATTTAAATAATCACCATTACATATTGATTTTAGGAAAATAAGTCAATCATAATTTTTTTAATTAAAAAAATATACCGTGCCCCTGTTAATTCCTCATGCCGTTATTATCCTCAAACCAACATAAGCAAGGTTTAAAATAATTTATTTCGTTTTAGAAATGTGAAAATTTTATTTAATCATATCAATTTTAATAATGACTGATAAAAGATGATGAATGCAATTAACTTCTTTTAACATAAATACCCAGAATCGATAACAAGACAATCAGGAAGCAACAGTTATGACAAAATAAAAAAATTCTATAAATATAAAACTCTGTCTACATTCAATAATTCAAAAAGAACCTTGTCTATCAGGATAACTGCAAATCATTGTTATCATAAACTTAAACTTTGATTTGTTTATATTAAAATTTGATATAAATATAGTTCAACTAAAATATGAAAACTACTCTTTGATCAATTCAATGACTTCAAAAAATAAAAACAAAAGTAAAAACGATCATGTTAATTGATCAATCTCACATTTATCAATATATTTATCGTACCTTAAATATGGTACAATCTGGCATGCACACAATACCATATTACAGTTAATTGACATTTGCTTATACAATTAGCTGTAAAAGAAATACTATTTTAATATATTGAATGTCAAGTAAATACAGCTTAAAATAACAATAATATAAATAAACTATATACTTCGATGGTCTTTATTAACGTATGTTACCTAAAAACAAATAGACTAATGCCAACGTACGCAATTGTATTTAAATTATAGTCATCATAAACTCAACTATTTAATTATTTGTTTATAATTTAATTAAAAAGAAGCTAGAAATATATAAACGTGAGAAAATAAAATAATATACAATATTCAAAAAAAACGGAAACCATGCAAAGCTTCTGTAAAAATTAGAAATTTTTATAAGAAAATATTAGAACATAATTGTGTAATTGTATTTACGATAATATATATTTTTAGATTGCGCATTTCATATAAAAATCTTAAATTAGAAACCAAACATATTTGTTTAATATGATGTATGACCGCCCTTTACCACTAAAATTTCTTTGACCCGTTCCTTTATAAATTTTTACTTATGTTTTAAGGTAAAATGCACCGATACAAGAAAACGTTTTACCATCTTTTGATATTAAACAGACTTATTTTCATAAATCATTTTTAATTTTTGATTTAAATAAGCCCATAGATGTTCCATAGGGTTAAAATCTGGGCTCTATGAAGGTCATTCTAACACCTTCAATTTTATATATTAAATATATGATGCCATCTTACTTTACCTTTGGACATTATATGTTAAATTTTATATTTTGAAAATTGGTATTTTCGTGCACTCTCATTTAAAAATTTTTATTAAAAATCACAAAATTTTCAATGTCATTTCTACTCATATAACCCCAAACAAATATTTCCTCTTAACAAATTTGACAGTTTTATTTATAGGCTTTGATTTTCTTTCTTCAACCCACCTCTTTGTTCTCTTATATTCATTATATATGTTGAAGAAATTTTTATCAGAAAAATAACATCGCTAAAGTAATCTTAACCTTCAAATAGCAACAGTTTTACAATTCTTAATCTATAATTATTTGTAATTTTATTAGTTTTCTATTAGAAGAAAAATCTTTACATTTGATTCATTTTAAACATTTTTAATATTACGAGACGTAGAGCAAGGGTTTTTATTGATCATCCCAAACTGATTTATAATACTGTTTTAAATTTCCTCTTGCCACCCTTTCTTTTATCTTCTTCATCATTCTAGTATTTTATAACATGATCTTGTATTGTAAAATTTTGAGTCAGTTTTACACTCTTTCGTGTATTTAAATCTTTATTGAAAATAGCTGAAAATTTCTAAGTTTTGTCGATTTCATTTATAGTTTTATCAGGAAGAAAATTACTTGGATTTTTCCAGGTGTCTGTTTTTTTATTGGGTTTTAATTAAAAAATTGTTTTTATATAGATATACTTATAAGATTATGCTCTAATTATCTTTTTATTAAATATTTTTTTTGTCCACACAAACTTTTTGGGATGTCCGGTGATTTTTGGATTACTTTATTTATTTTTTCATTAAATCGAATAGAAGGGTGTAAGGTTTAATTTACATTTTTTTGTTGCCTCAGTTAAATTTTTAATATTATATTGATATGAATTGTGTTTCCCCCTTTGTCACTTCTTTTGTTCTTGGAAAATTTTGGTCGTGATCCATTTCTTTTTTTAATAATCCACGGTTTTTATTTGATGTGGTTTAATCTTGATAAAATTTCTTTCCTTTCGTTTAAACACGTTTTTATGAATTTATTTGATGCAAACTCTTGTAATATATTTTCATGTCTCTGTAATCTTTTGCTCCTGATTAAGATTTGAATAAAATATTCTTATTATCTACGTAGCATGTAGTTCAGATACTGAATAAAATTTTCCTAAATTGATGATGAAGGGCTCGTAATAGTGCACAAATCAATTTCCTATTGTTGTATAGTTATTTTCATTAATTTCACAGTATATTCCTACTATCTTATTATTTTCTTTTAATACAATACCGATGCCTATGTTGGATGCATCTGAATCAAATTCAATATTCAAGTCAATGTGAAATAATGGTGCTTTGTCTATAAGTTTGTTTTAATTATATTACTATAATCTTTTCCCAATTCAATTAATTAAATTTTGTACTCTTTTTAGTTTTACATATATTGGTTGTAATTCTATGCTTAATTTATTTATAAATAGTTGATATAGCTACTAAAGCCTAGTCGCTTTTGTAATCCAATCTTGTATCAAGTATTAATTTGAACCATTTGTTTTTATACAATTAATGAAACAAAATTATTTTAATAACACATAAAATTGAGATAAAAAAGTCCGATTTATTGTTCAACAAAAACATCCTTCGAATTTTGTACATTCAATCAACTTTTAATTTGGTTATTGAAAGATTCCACTGCCTGAGTATGAACTATAGTTAGTTTTTCAACAATACAAATATAATCTCATCTAAAATCCGTATAAATACAACCCCTACCATTACCTGAGTATTTATGGTTGTCGTAATGGTTGATGCTTTCTTGTTTGTAATTATGGTGACAAAATATCTCTCTATCTTACCACCATATTCAATTATACAAACTGATCAATTTTTTGTTGTAGACCTGCCATGGCGAGACTTAATTTGTACATTTATGAGTTTACCTAATTTATTAGCGTTAAAATCTGTTTCAAGTGATATCTAATTATATAATTTTCGACAGTTACGCATGGTGTATTAAATTAATATTCTTAATTTAACCAAAAATCTACTTTTCCAATGTAAATGTATTGTATTATCCTTGATCAGGTTAATTCTTTATATCACTATCTAATACCTGGTTTTAATCTGCTACATTAGTTTAAACTCATTTCTGATTCACATGTATGCATATCATCATTTTTTAATGAGTAGACCAAATCTAGCCCTTTAATATTAAAATCAATTTTTCCATTTGATTTATTCTAACCATGAATAAAAAAATATTAAAAAAATACTTAAAAATTAAATCAATTGAATATTTTTATTTCATACGTGATTTGGATTCTAAATAAGCCTTCCACTCTTGTATTAAACCCTCTATATCCTTTTCTACCTCATCAGATGACTCATCTTCAACATCACTAACATTAACTATCTCATATGATGGCACATAACCTCTCCATTCAACACTTACCAAATTTCCTAATATTTTCCTATTCAATAGCCTTCCATCACAATTAAATAATTGAACTAGTCCTGTTAATTTAGAATAACTAATAAAATATAAGTTAGACTTAGACCAACTGATATCTGTACAATCCTTATGTACATGAGTTATTTTTAACTTCCCTTTATCATACAATTCAATATTGCTAGATTCTTCATCATAAGCTACAAGTAAATCACCATTTAAACTCAAATTTACACTAAACTTCTGAATTGTGTCAGTTAATATAAATTTACGATTTCTATTTGAATATCTATAAAAACAAAGATCTTTCTTAGCATCATGGCAAACAAAGAATGAATCTGATACTTGAAAATCATTCAATTTACTTTCTAAAGGATTTGTAGTGATCAATAACTTATCGTTAACATAGGAGAAACTCTCCATCAAATAAATTTGACTATTTTTAACTGTTTTAGTTAAAAATATAAAAATTTTATTATCAGAAAATTTAAATGTAATTTCGGTCACATTTACATATGTTTTTACCTTATTTGAGTTTATTTTAAGTATTTGAATTTTATCATTAATAAATTCGACATTTTTTTCAGCAATTTTAATTGATTTAAACTTTTCATCAATAGAAAAGTTATATTTGCATTTTTTAATTGAATTTACGTTCAAATTAAAGCTAGCACTTCCCAAATACTCATGTATATTATTATGATCATGTTCTATCTTTACTTTATAAGTATAAGAAGAAAAATCCGACTTATTTAAGTCAATTTGTATTGAACCAATTGATATTAAATTATTATTAAATGAAAAAACATCTTTTTCATATTCAAAAAGCTGCTTACCTTCTTCTATGTTACATATAACAAGCCTATCCTTGAGTGTAACACATATAAATCTATCATTTTGTGAGAATACAACGGTTTCTACAGCTTTATCGAATGAAAAATCGATATATAGCTTCAATTCTTCATTTGCTAGAATTTTAATTTTATTTTCATTGATAAAGCAGAATAAAACGCCATTGTTTGATACAACGCAATTGTAGCAAGGAGAAGCACTAAGGACTTCTGTTATTTCAGTTTTATTGACAGAAAAGATATCAAATTTGTTAGAATAGGTGCAACATAAATATTCATAGCCTATTTTTTGAAAATCAAAGTCAAGATCAAATTTAGGAAGATTTTTGTATTTTTTTGAGCTTTTTGAAGAATTTTGATATTTTTTTAAGCTGTGAGCACTAAGGCCATGTGACTCTATGTAAGGTATGTGAGACTCTTGACATTGTATTAAAGTTATGTTATCCTTTTCTACATATGGATAACACTTAAGAAAGTCTTCAATGCATTCATTGTTGCCAAAGACTATTACTCGAGATGACATGATAAAAAATTTTTAAAAGTATAAAATTTTTTAAAAGTTTGTCTCAATTTATAAAAAATATTATAAAAAAAAAATATTATGATAAAAATTATATGATGATAAAAATATATTATAAAAATTATATTATGATAAAAATTGCATAATAAAAATTACATTATAAAAATTATATTATAAAAATTACATTATAAAAATTATATTATGATAAAAATTGCATAATAAAAATTGCATAATAAAAATTATATTATAAAAATTGCATAATAAAAATTGCATAATAAAAATTATATTATAA
Organism: Agmasoma carcini (nom. nud.); assembly: GCA_029232285.1. NCBI lineage: Eukaryota > Fungi > Microsporidia > Thelohaniidae > Agmasoma > Agmasoma carcini (nom. nud.). Next base: position 10,913 of record JAOXFI010000037.1, on the reverse strand, counting down.
AAAATTATATTATAAAAAATTGCATAATAAAAATTATATTATAAATTTTTTTTAAAACTTTATCCCAATGTATAAAAAATTATTTAAATATGAAGATAAAGAGCTAAATTACTTATTTGATACACTTAATGATGATTATACCAATATTATAGACTTTGAAGTATTAAAAGACTATAAAACAAGGATAACTAAACATATATATCCATTTCAGGTATCATCAGTATCTTCTAAAGCTGATTCAACCATAAATACTGCTTTTATATCAAATAATTTCTTTTTCCAGTTCTCTTTTAATTTAAATAACACATATTCAATAACTTCACATTTAAATAGTAAAAATATAATTGCTAAGTTTAGTTCTACAATATTTCCATCAAAAATATCATATCAAGTTTTTGAAATTTTGTTTTTTAAGAAATATTTTAACCTAAGAAGTGTTTGTCAATGTGCTTTAGAAGCATCTGAGTTTATTTTTTCTATTAGTTCAGTGAAAAGTTTTGGAAATTTGATTCTTGGAAGTGAAGTTATAGCACATGATAATTCTATAGGATTTAACCTTAAAACAAGGTATGATAATGATAATAATAGTATATTGGTTGATCTTAGACAGTTATCGGTGTATTATTATAGAAGAATTAATGATTTTCTTGATTTAGCAGTAAAATTTGATTTTGATACACCAAAGGCAATAGGAGGAGGAATAAGAGCTAAAGATGATGAAAAAGAGTTCAAAGTGAGTTTTAAAAATGGTATTGATATGAATTTTAGCTTTGAACAACGTATTACGGATTGTATAACATTTAATTTGAGTGGTGTGTATGATTGGAATGATTTAGAGTATGGTTTTGGTATTTCATATGAATCATAATTAATAAATAATAAATGATGTTACTTATAATAAGGTTAGTCATGGTCAGACATGGTCGCTCATAGTCAGACATAATCATACATGGTCAGATGGTCAGTCATAATCATACATGGTCGCTCATAGTCAGACATATTCAGTCAGATATGGTCAGTCATAATCATACATGGTCGCTCATAGTCAGACATGGTCGCTCATAGTCAGTCATAATCATACATGGTCAGATGATCAGACATGGTCAGTCATAGTCAGTCATAATCATACATGGTCAGATGGTTAGTCATAGTCATACATGGTCGCTCATAGTCAGACATATTCGGTCAGATATGGTCAGTCATGGTCAGTCATGGTCAGTCATGGTCGGTCATGGTCAGACATAGTCAGATAGTCATACAATGTAAGTGATGGTCATACATGGTCAGGTTAGTTAGTCAATCTAATATAATTTAATTATTATCACACTTTATATACACAACTTTATATAAATTTACATATTTTTAAATTACTAAAAAATTATTTAATATTTTTATAAATTTCATAATTTCTTATATTAAATATAAACATTAAATAAATTATTATAATGAAAAGAAAGGCTGGAAACTTAAAAGCAAACATATTTAAAGTGTATCGTATTTGTATTACAAAAGATAGATGAATTATAATAAATAAATAAGTAGAGAACATTATTATAAGCACACCAAAGAATTTACGTGATAGTTTATGATTTTCAAGCATGTTATAATTTTAAAAAATATTTTTTTATAATTTAAGCATAAATAAAAATAAAAAATATTATGACTGACTATCTGACTATGACTGACCATGAACTATGACTGACTATGAACTATGACTGACTATGAACTATGACTGACTATGACTAAACCGAATTGACCATGTATGACTATCTGACTGTATGACTATGACTGACTACGTATGACTATCTGACTATGACTGACCACGACTGACTATCTGACTATGACTGACCACGACTAACCACGACTAACCACGACTAACCACGACTAACCACGACTAACCACGACTAACCACGACTGACCTTCTGACTAATATTATTATGATATATTTGTTAATAATAGTCCAATATTAATATTTATTAGAACTTTTAAATTGTATTTTGTATTGCTGGTATATTTAAATCAATATAATAAATTTATAAATTTTGAATTCCTATCATAATATTGGTTTTATGACTAATTAATTAATATGACTAACTAACTAACTAACTAAACTAACTAACTAACTAACTAACTAACTAAACTAACTAACTAACTAACTAACTAACTAACTAACTAACTAACTAACTAACTAACTAACTAACTAACTAACTAACTAAACTAACTAACTAACTAACTAACTAACTAACTAACTAACTAACTAAACTAACTAACTAACTAACTAATTAATTAATTAACTAACTATTTAACATGACTAACTAACTATATACTAATTTTAACTCACACTATCTGACATAAATTACGATTTATGTTGAAATATTTGAATTTAATAAAAAAAAATTCTAAAAATATGTTTTTCTTAAATTTAATTTTAGGAGAGAAATCTATTTGTAAAAATTGCAAAGATTTTCTTATAACAAATTGTTATGCACAAAAAGTAGAATTTATGCAAATAACAAACAATCTTTCTAATTTTAATAATTATTTAAATGATTTAAAAGATAATTTAGTTAATAATGAAAATGAAAATTATTCGTTAATTTATGAAAATATAAAAAATTATTTTAAAAAAATTGAAGAAAATTTTATGTTTATTAAAACAAAATATTATGATTGTTTATGCAAAAATTGTTTTGATAATGTTATTTTTGCATTAAGAAAAAAACTTTTAAATTCGATTAAAAAAACCAAAAATCTGTGTTTTAGCATAAATAGTACTTCAAATAGTGATATTGAATTTATAGAAGCAGGTTTATTATTGTTTGAGGTGTCTTTAACGTTACAAGAATAAATAATAATATTTTATATACATTTTTACACCAAGTCATGTCTTTTAACAACATAGTTCCGAGTTCCGACATGCAGACCTACACGCGCCGTCCTACTAATAAACTTAATAATACTTTCCCAAACGTCTATTCGTAACTTGTACTTATATTATCTCAAGTACAGGCGTTTACCGCCGGCATACGGCAATACATAATTTTATCAATATATATAATTTTTATATAATTTTTTTATTTATAAATTTGGTTATTTCAATAATTTTTTACATTTTTATTAAAATTTCAATCAACAACTACTTTCAAATTCAAAATGTAAATTCTCACTTTTAATTAAATATCTTGTTGCTGATTTATCAACTACATATTCATTATTTCTAAGATAAATTAATGCATTTGAATGCACTTCAAACTTTTCTTGCATAAAAAATTCTATTTTCAATATTTTATGCTCTTCTTCAACATACTCAACAATATGGAATGGAACTCTTGTTCTATACACTTCAGTTTCAATAACAACTGGTTTTTTTATTACTAAATCTTTATATTCTTCATATGTGCTTAATTCTATATTTTTATTCTTTATGTATTTTATAATTATTGACTTTTCTTGATTATTGGAATAAACAAATAGTTCATGCCCTTTTTTATGCTTTAAGCTGTGAGGAACAACTAAATGTGTTCTTTTTGATAATTTATATTTATTATTGTATATAATTTCAACATAATCATAGTTTATATCTTTTAGTCTTAGCAGTTGACCTTCATAAACAAAAGACATATAAAAATTTACTAACAAAGTAAAAAAATAAAATTTAGAATATAAAGATATATAGAAAAATAAGTTATAACTGAATTGATCTGGACCGACTAGATCTAGAACTGATTAGATCTAGAACTGAATTGATCTGGACCGACTAGATCTAGAACTGAATTGATCTAGAACTGAATTGATCTGGACCGACTAGATCTAGAACTGAATAGACTAAAACCGAATAGACTAAAACCGAATAGACTAAGACCTAGACTAAAACCGACTAGACCGACTAGACCGACTAGACCGACTAGACCGACTAGACCGACTAGACCGACTAGACCGACTAGACCAACTAGACTAAGACCTAGACTAAAACCGACTAGACCGACTAGACCAACTAGACTAACTAGACCGACTAGACCGACTAGACCAACTAGACCGACTTGACTGATTAGACCTATACTAAGCTGACTAGACCAACTTAGACCTATACTAAGACCCACAGTTCTAACTAAAATTAACTAAAATATATTTATTTATATCCTCTTGACTTTTTAAGTTGAATTCCTTTAAGATCTTGCCTTTCCATATGCACCTTTCCAATTTTATCATTAAACTCATTCTTAGAAATATTCTTAACCTTTTTAGTCTTAGTAATCAATAAACTACTCTTAAATCTTTCCTCTGAGCAAAGGTACGAATTTTCTTCTATCTTAAGTCTAAAACATGGTCCAACACACTTATCATTCATATAATACTTAATACTAATATTATTACCCTCCTTATTAATAACCCAAGCATATTTCAATCCTTTAACGTTAATTCTATTAATTTTACTACTAAATAGATCATACATAAGATTCTCCATCCTATGATCTAAATTATTACATAAAACTATTGCTTTTTTATCAATTTCAACATCATCACTAGCTTTAGCACTCTCTTCTACAGTAAAATTCAATAATTCTAGATATTCTCCATCATAAATCCTACCAATCACCAAATTATTAATATTTTCATTGTTGCTTATTAAAAAATTACATTTAAATTTATTAAGTAACTTAATACTCTTATCTGCATAATTTATATCAAAGCTATCGTCTATTATTTGATAATTACCAATCAATTTAACTAAATCTTTAACTTCTTTGGTTATTTGTCCAATTGCTAATAATTTTTTATTTTCCATTTGGATAGAAATAATTTTTTTTTTAAATATAAAAGTTCTAAAAATTATTTTTTATATAAGAAAGAATTTTTTTATTATATAAGAAGATATTTTTTTTTAAGTTATAATAAAATTATTATTTTTTCACTTAATAAAATTTTTATAAAAAAAATTAAAAAATTTTAAGCATGATCGTATCAAATATACAAACAGTACCACAAGCCAAACAACTAATTGATATTTGTCTTTCTAAAACTAACAGAGGAACAACAACAGAAATACATCCACAATATCACATCTCAAGAATTAGAAAGTTTTATATGAACAAAATAAAATTTAGCTCTAACGAATTCACTTCAAGATTAAAGAACATAGTTAAACAATTCCCAATCTTAGAAGACATTCATCCTTTCTACGCCGATTTAATTAGCGTTCTTTACAACAAAGACCACTATAAAATAAGCTTAGGCCAAATTAATACCGCTTCATCTAAAATCACAACTATAAGCAACGAATATCTAAAATTATTAAAATACGGCGATTCTCTATATAGATGCAAACAGCTCAAAAGAGCTGCTCTTGGTCAATTCGCTACATGCTGTAGCAAATTAGTCGCACCCCTTAAATTTTTAGAAGAGGTAAGACAACATCTACAAAGATTACCAAGTATTGATGTACATGCTCCTACAATATTAGTTTCTGGCTTTCCTAACACAGGAAAAAGTTCTTTCGTCAAAACTATATCAAAAGCCAAGACTGAAGTCAATGAATACGCTTTTACTACTAAAAGTCTATTCGTAGGCCATTTCATATATGATAATATCAAATTCCAAGTACTTGATACTCCAGGACTATTAAATACACCTTTAGAATCTAAAAATCAAATAGAAATGCTCACTATCACATCACTTGCTCATTTAAATTCTACCATTTTGTATTTTATTGATTTATCAGAATCATGTGGACACTCTGTAGAAGAGCAGATGGACTTACTTAATAGCTTAAAGGGGGTATTAAATTCAAAATTTATCGTTGTATTTTCTAAATATGATTTGGTCACTGAAGAAACAACAAGTTTGGATGGATATGATCCTATCAGGATGAGTGTTGATGATAATCTTAATGTTGATGAGGTAAAATCTAAAGCCTGTGAAATATTGCTAGCAGATAGATTAAAGGATGCTGATAAGACTAGTGATAGAATTATCATGGTTAAACCTTCTAAATATAACGAAAAAACACTTTTAGGTGATAAAGTTGAAGCAATCAATGTTAGAGTACCTGAATTTATGGATGGTAAGAATGTGATTGACTTTTTAGATGAGAATATTGATTCTAAGTTTGCAGAAGCATTAGATGATGGTATAGAGGAGGGTGTATATGATGTACTATCTAAAGAAGATAGAGAATTGTTAGCCCAGGTACATGACGAAAGAATTAAAGCTATTGAGACGAGTAGAAAAAACAAAGCTTCTTCAATTCCGATGCGTTTGAGACCTACTGAGTTAGAGCTTAGACCTAAATCTGAAAAACGAGTACAAAAGACACCATTCTTTAAAAAGCAGAAGAGACGAGACATTGGAACAAGTAATTTAAGGCCCAGACATCTTTTCAGAGAATTATAATAAAATTTTAGTAAGAATTTATTGTTTTTATTTGTTATTCCAGGCATGGTCAAATAATCAGACATGGCTAGATAGTCAGTCATGGTCAAATGGTCAGACATGATCAGTCGTGGTCAAATGGTTAGATAGACAAGATTAGTCAATCATGGTGAGTCGTGATGAGTCATAGTCAGTCGTGGTCGGTCATGGTCAGATTAGTCATATCAAGATTAGTCATGGTCAGATTAGTCATGTCAAGATTATTTTAGTTTTCTTACAATCCTTGTAATATTTAAACATATATATAATAATTGATGAAAAATATCAAAGAATTTTTACAAAACTAAATTTTTTATTTTTAAAACTTTTTTTTATAATTTTTAAATTTTCAATAAAATTTTTTTCCATGGATATAGAAGAAAAATTTCTAAACTACTTGAAATCTAATCAAAAAGTCTATGAAACTCTAAGAGATAACAAGTTAGCAGATATAAAGTCATTCACAGTCAATCTAAATGACTTAGATGCAGAATTCCAGAGAAATGTAAGTTCTAATCTTCCTAAGCTTCAGAAAGCTCTTGATTCTTTCACATTAGATTCTTTAAATTCCACTTTTGATCTAAGCTTTAAAAATCCAACTCTTAACTTGAAAATGAGGGAAATCAAAAGTGAATATCTTAATACTTTGATTTCCTTTAAAGCAACCGTAACTAGATCGAACCAGGTCAGACCAGAGCTTCTTAATGCCACTTTCATCTGTAAAATGTGTAATACTCTCATTGATAACGTTAAACAACAATATAAATACACAGAACCCCTTTTTTGTCCTAATGTTATTTGTCCAAATAGAAAGAATTTTGAATTACAAATGAAAGAATCAGAATTTGGAAATTGGCAAAAGATTTTAGTTCAAGAAAATTCAGATGAAATTCCATCGGGAAGCTTGCCTAGAAACTTAGAAGTGATTGTTAGAAATGATTTATGTGAGAAAATCAAAGCTGGTGATAATTTAATCTTCACAGGATACTCAGTAGTAGTACCAGAGTCTAATTTTTTTAAGCAAAAAAGTGTGGCAGCCTCTGAGGGTATTTCAGATAATAAAAAGGCAAATGTTAATCAAAGAGATTTATCATACAAACTTAGCTTTATTTGTTTGTATGCTAATGTGACAGAGACCAAAAAAAAGAATTTGACTAATGAAGAACGAAAGATTATTAATAAAATAGCATCCACTCCTGATCTATACCATAAGCTATCATCATCCTTGTTTAAGTCTATTCATGGTCATCAATCAATATGTAATGCAATATTGTTGATGTTGGTGGGTGGTAATTCTAAAACGACTGATTCAAAAACTAAATTAAGAGGTGATATTAATATATTATTGGTTGGAGATCCTGGTACAGCTAAAAGTCAATTTCTTAAGCAGGTTTCGAGTTTGAAAGATAATTTTGTTTATACTTCTGGTAAAAGTTCTAGTGCAGCAGGTTTGACGGCAGCGGTTGTTAGAGAATCTGAAACTGGTGATTTTACTATTGAAGCTGGTGCTCTTATGTTAGCAGATCAAGGTGTGTGTTGTATTGATGAGTTTGATAAGATGACTTATAAAGATCAAGTTTCTATACATGAAGCTATGGAGCAACAGACTATTACGATAGCAAAGGCTGGTATTAATGCTACTTTAAACTCTAGAACTTCTATTCTTGCAGCATCTAATCCTGTTAAGGGTAGGTATGATAAGAGAAAGACATTAAAGCAGAATGTTAATCTTAGTGCGCCTGTTATGAGTCGATTTGATTTATTTTTTGTATTGATTGATGAAGTAGATAAAGAGAATGATAAAGAAATATCAAAAGCTATTTTGAATAATCATTTAGGAATTAATAATGAAAAAAACAAATTTTTTGAAGTTGAAGAGGTTATGTTGTATTTGAATTTTGTTAAAGATAACAAGCCAGTTATTACTGAAGAGGCTAAGAAGGAGTTAGTTAGTAAGTTTAATAGTTTAAGGCAAGAGTCCTTGTGTAATACGTCTAATTACAGAGTAACTATCAGACATTTAGAGTCTATGATTAGACTTAGTGAATCACTTGCAAAGATACATAATGATGAATATGTGAGTGTTAATTATGTTCATGAAGCTTTTAGATTACTTAAGAGTTCTATAGTAGAGATTAAGGGTGATTTGGTTAAGATTAATGATAATGAAAGTTGTAATGTGACGTATTCGATAGATAAGATTGATCTTATGAAAGTGACTGATTCTTTGATTTATTTAGTTAAGAGTTATTCTTTAAATGAGAGTGAATTGGTTATTAAATATTTAGAGTTAAAGGAGGAGAGTTTTGAGACTACTGAGATGTTAAATGTAGAGCAAGAGAAGTGTGTTAATGTGGTTCGATTTCTTATTGAGAATGAAGGTATTTTGTATGAAGAGAATGGGATAATTTATGTTAATCCTGATTATGGTTATTAAATAAGTTTAAAAAAGTATATAAGTTATAATATGGGATATAATATATAGTATAAAATGTTATGAGATATAGTATAAAATATTATAAGATATATATTATAGGATATAATATTGTAAATGGGCTGTCTCATAAGGTGTTGTACGTAAATAGACTTTATGTAGAATGAATTATTAATCTTGCAGTATCTGATTGTTCTTTCGTGATGTGATAGGTAATTTTTTATATTTCTTATTAAGTAAGTAATATATTATTGTTATCAATAAGGGGGGTTAAATAATGATACATAATTGTTTTAAGATAATATTTTTATAATATATTGTCGTAGAAGGTATGCAAGAAGCAAATTATGGCCTTAATAAATATAATTTGATGTAAAAGGGTTTTTTATCAGATTGTCTTCTTTCTTTATGTGTTGATTCATTTGGTGGATTTTGATAAATATAATTTGATATAAAAGAGCTTTTTATCAAATTTTCTTTCTTCTTTATGTGTTGATTCATTTGGTAGATTTTTATAATTATTTTTTATAATTATTTCATAACATGAAAGTAAAGTATTTGATTTTAATTTATGATCTTTCTTCTGTAATATTTAATTTTTAATATAATTAATATATTTTATAATATCTATTTTTTAAAATTTTATATCAAAATTCAATTTTTATTTTTTTTTAAATTGTCATCTTCAATCATTTTACAATTTTTTTTATCCTTTACAATATCAGAATCATTAGAAACATTCTTAGATTGATTTTCTTCTATTTTAGTATTATTTAAAGGTAAAAATTCACAATCTTTCCCTGGGTTATCTTTAACTAATTCAATGGTTTCATTTTGATTATTGTCGTTCTTATTATTGTCCTCTGATTCATCTTGACCATTGTCGTCATTACTATTATCATTCTGACTACTGTCCTTTGATTCATCTTGACCATTGTTGTCCTTTGATTCACCTTGACCATTGTTGTCCTTTGATTCACTTTGATCATTAATATCCATACTGTCGTCTGGATTTGAGTTATTATCGTTAGTATTTGATTCAAATTCAATATTGTCACTATAATCTCCATCAACATCATCCAATTGCGCCTCTGCAGATTCAATAAATTTATTGATTAGACTTTCTTTTTTTTTCTTCAATTTTTTAGTAATTTCTAAAATTTTTTTATTTTGATTTTTTTTCTTTAAAACTTCAAAACCTTTATCAATAAAAATATTAAACATATCATTCTCACATTCTTTACAAACATAATATTTATTTTCATTTATGAAATTTTTTGTTAAATTATTTACTTTAGCTTGTTCTAAATAAAAATGATAATTTTTTGCAAAATTATCCTTAAATTCAGGTATTGATCTTAAAATTGTTTTAATTTGAACTATTTCTTTAGTTTCTTTAGGGTTTAGTTCTCTTATAGATGGTGATTTACAAATAAAACACTCTTTACACATCATTATTAATATAAAATAAAAAATCATAATAAATTGATAAGGGTTAAAAATTTATAAATATTTGATTATGTTTATTATTATATAATATTTGATTATGTTTATTATTATATAATATTTGATAATGTTTTTTATAATTATATAATATTTATATATTTGTTTAAATTAACTAACTTACTAATTAAAAATAAACAAAAATATTTGTTTATATTATCAAAAATTTGCTTATATTAAATAACAATAAGTATTAATAATATGTTTATTTATTAAATATACTTTATCTATAAAAAAACAAACTTTTATTGATTAGAAACTTATCCTATAATACAAATAATACAATCTCCAAAAAAAATCCGGACACCTCAAAAAAATTTGTTTAAAAGGTGTTAATTTATAAATAAAAGATAATTTGAGCATAATTGTAGAAGTATATCTATAACATTTTTTATTTTTTAAATCACGAATTTTATATAAACTCTTTTGATAATTTTTTAATTAAAAATCAATAAAAAAACCGGAAACCAAGAAAATACCATATATATTTTTCTCCTTGTATAACTATAAATAAAAAATACAGAACAAATACCCTAATGGGTAAACATGTTTCTGAATTCGACAAAGG
>JAOXFI010000060.1:0-34906 GCA_029232285.1 Agmasoma carcini (nom. nud.) | reverse complement strand
ATATAGATATACATATACATATACATATACATATACATATACATATACATATACATATACATATAGAAATATATAATAGAAATATAGATATAGATATTAACTATAAATATAAATATATAAATATAATATAAATATAGATATAGACATATATATATAGATATTAACTATAAATATTGATTATAGATATAAATATAAATATAAAAGATTTAAAACCAAAATAAACAAATATGAACATACTTGATATTCTTCAAGGTAGACCACTTCAGTATCAAAAGTTTATACAATCAATGAACAATCTTAAGACTGATCCATATGATACCAAATTTATAGAAGAATGCTTGAGGAACAATAAGAAATATAGAGAATATTTTTCAAAGAATTTTGTTTATATTGAAAATTATGAATTTTACTTTAAAATCAAAGACTTACTTGAATTACCTAAGTTTTTATACTATAAAGAAGATTTTTTATCCTTTTATTGTGAAAAAATGGTGATAAATGATAAATATGAAGAGAAAATACTTAAATTGGTGATGGAAACACTTAACATTGAATGTTTAAGTATTTTGATCAATAGTGATAAATATTTAGATCAATTTATTGAATTAAAAATAGAAAATGTGATTATTGATGAAATAAACAAAAATCCGACTTTAGAAAAAATAAATTTTCTATGTTTTTACGAAGAAAAAACGAAATTTAGTTTTATTGATAAAATAGAAATCAAAGATTATTATATTTGTGAAGTGAATAACTTAAATCTAAGGGTAAAGATATTTAGAAAGGGTATTAATGATTCTAAATACATTAATTATTGTGTAAATAGAATACCAGAGACTGTAGCAGCATATGTTAAGAATTATGAGTATCAAAGCTATGATTCTAAGCTAATAGTAGAATATATATTTAATAATATAAAAGATATGAACACTATTTCTGATATGAACATTAATCCTGATATGAACACTATTTCTGATATGAACATTAATCCTGATATGAACATTAATCCTGATATAACAACAGAAAAATTATTTGATTTTAATTATTTTGGTATTTCTAAAATTAGAAATGTAAAACCTAATAGATTTGATTTCTTAAGTTACTATCTTGATAACATTGAAGAGGTAAGTGAAAATTTTCTAATTTTTTGTATTTTTGTTGACTTACCAACTTTCTTCAGCCATTTTGAACAAATAACGGTTAGAGTAAAGAACAAAGAATTTTATAATAAGATTTATAAAATTATAACTGATAATAAATTTTGATTATTGCTGAAATAAAAGAATTTGGTTTTATATATAAAATAAATTATTATTTCATATCAAAACATAGCCATTTAATAATATAAAATGACTTTTCTATCTTCTTATATATAAAATAAATTATTATTTCATATCAAAACCTAGCCATTTAATATTGTAAAAAATAACTTTTATATCTTCTTATAGTTAGTTAATTGACTATAAATATTATACTTTGGTAATGTTATGCCTATATAAAAACATATTGAAAGATTAAGCTAATTATAATTGCTTTATCCTTATTTCAAAATAAAATTTTTTTTCTTACCATGACCACTCACACAAATCCTAATGTAAATTTCATGGAAACAAAAGCCTACGACTTAATACATAAATTTATAGTTAGAATGTTAGCCAAAGTCACCAGTTATACTTTAATTGAAACAGATATTGACAAAAACCTTCTTATTGCTATTGATTTAATAGAAAAAACACAATTATCTAAAGATAAGTCTAGATTCGCTAATAAAGCAATGATAACTGTTATAGAAAGCCTTCCTGATGTTTCTTATTTCAAAAACTCATTTGGGAATGAAATAAGAATGGATTTTGGCACTGGACACGAATTTAACTTTGTATGCTATTTATATACCTTGAATGCTGATTTTGACTTTATTTTATATAATTTTTATTTATATTCAAAATATATAAAAATTTATATTAAAAAATTTAATATAGAACCTGCTGGGGGTAAAGGATTTTGGCAGGTTGATGATTATCAATTGTTTCCTTATCTTCTTAATTCTTATAATCAAAAATTATTTACAGATTTTAATCCACGTGATTTTCATATGTTTCAATATAAAATTGATAGAATTAATATTGAAATGAAAAATTATTACGTTAAAAGCGTTATGAATACAAAGCAAGTGACTCAACATTTTTTATATTCAGAATCTTTGCCTGAACAATAAATGAATTCCTTTGTTATTTTTATTAAAGGGTTGTAATATCAATGTGGATTATTTTAGTTAGTTAGTTTATAGGTTATAATCGTACAAAATATCAAGATTTATTATTTTATACAATATTACGAGAAAAACTACATCACTTAAACTTTATGAATATAAATCATTCTTCAAATATTAAATAATTTAATTTATATGAAATAAGACACAAAGTAGTTGCGATTGCAATCCTTTCCGATCATTTTTTACAAACAAAATAGAATGTAAAAAAGACGAAAACGGATATTAAAGACTAATAACTATTCGTGCTTTGTAAAGGGCAGTATAAAAGTTTGATTGTTATAGTGACAGTAAGACTTTATAGATCCCATTTTATATTGTAGCTGGTTTAGTGTTATCACGTAGATCCTAGCTTATATCTTTAAGAATAGGGGTGTCTGTATATGACCGCATACAAGTTTTTCAGAGTGATCAAGGTTATACGTATCCCTCACGGCTATGCTTTATTCAATTAGCCGTTGTTTCTAACGTTATCATTCTGGACTTATCGCAAAGTAATGTATAGGAGATTTTTTTTGAAATACAATTTTTATAATTTAATATATACATATTATTATTGATTTTCATTGCTATAGATAAAAATCTAAATAATAAGTGATTAAGGCCAGATTATACCTGTTGTGAACCAGAATGAGATATATTGAATTATGGATGATCATCACTTTGATTAATCATAATCTATAAGACAGTGTGCAAACTATATAAAGAAGATACTACTACATAGAAATGGTGCAAGACGACAGACACGGGCCTGGTACACCTACAACACCTCACAAATACCCAAAATTTTATTACTTATAAATATGGAATTTCCAGTGAAAATATTTTCAATATAAAAACTAAGTATGTAAGGAAAGGTCACTTCATTAGTTTATGAACAAAGATTAAATCTTTATTGAATAAAAAAACAGTTTGATGAATTTTTGGTACACTAAAATGAAAAGATAAAAGTTATAATATTTTATAATCATTGCAGATCTAACATGTGATACCTAGATAGTGGTAATTTTAAACAAATGATGGATTACTAATAGTGTTATCTAAAAAACATATTTAATTAAATATTAAACTACTATTAGCCCAATATATTATAGTAAAATTCTAAATTTATATCTTTGGTATGATAATGTACCTTGTCACACTGTGATATGAATAATATTGAACATTTTTATTCATATTAAGAAGGATGATACAATATGGATTAATTGATGATTAAAATTTATGTTATAAGCGTGATTTAGCTATTTTCAGGGCAATTGAATATAAAATTTAAGGTATAACTTTTTTACAAGACCAATTTTTCAAAATTAAAATGTTCTATTAAATATAGGATTTCTTGATCTAATTGTAAATAATTCATACCTAGTTGTAAATTTTAAATTAAATATATATTATAATTATCAACTTAAACAATAACGTTATTTACCAGTTGATGTGAAATGTTTGCAATTGGATGGATAAACTTTATAAAAAAGCTATTCGTTTTTGGGATATCACTTTTTTACAAGGAAGTGTATCATTTTTTATTTAGTTATATGTGTTAATGTTATCTAAAATATAGATCTATGGAGCCACACTTTAAAAATATAAAAATATTAAATTATAAGATTCAAATTTAAATATATTTCTTAAAAATTATTAACGTTGTTATCGGGTAGGTACACAATATATTATACTTAGAGATCAATTATAAATTTACAACAATGGAAATTTTTTATGTTTTTCGAGGTGAACCAAGTCTGGTTCCTGAGGTATATACTTTTATTAACATTAACTAATTAACTAACTAAGTAATAAGTAATAACTAATTAACTAACTAAGTAATAACTAACTAACCTAACTAACTAATTAATATCATCACTACAAGAATACCATTTCTGTTAACTTTTTTATTTATAGTTCTTAATAAAATCAATCAATTCATCAGCTTTGATGTAAAACTTCTCTTCTGTATCATTTTTATGATCAAAAACAAGCACACTAACCATTCCATCAGTCATTAGCTCTTCACCAATAAAAATACCAATTACAAACCCATTTTTCTTACAATAGCCTTTCTGATCTTGAAGATTGACCCTCTTACTTGTAAAAGTTTCGGCTACCAAATTATTAGTCCATAATTTCTTTAAAATATTCAACCTCTCCTCAAAATAATTGTTTCTCCAACATCCAACAAATATTTTTTTCTTTTCATCAATAAAATTATTTGAATCAAACAAACTTAAAATTCTTGATACTCCAACTGAAAATCCTACACATGATACTTTATGGTTGCTAATAGAAGAACAAAGGTCATCATAACGCCCACCACCAATTACAGAACCTATCTTTGTGTTAGGAACACTTCCCTCCAATATTAGACCAGTGTAATAGCTAAGACCTCTTGCCAGACTTAAATCAAATTCAATATTTTTTATATTCAAACATTTTAGAATATTTTCCATGTCTTCAACCCCCTTGTTGAATTGATCATTGCAGTTCAACCCTCTTAAATACTCAAATTTATCGATTCCATCAAAATTTATAAATTTGAAAATATTTTCTATTTGATTTTCATTTAAACCCTTTTCTTTAAATTCATTAATTAGATCTAATTCAGTTTTCTTGTCCTTTTTATCAATTGTTGAACAAATATCCATTTTATTTTTGATTTTTAGATATTCCAAGAAACCCATTAAAATTCTTCTATCGTTGATTTTGATTTTATAATCTTTGATAAAAAATGTGCTCATTACTTCATTTGCTATGATTAATATTTCAATATCATTTAGATTGTTATAAGAGTCACCCACGATGTCAATGTCAGCCTGTGTAAATTCTCTTAGCCTGCCGGTGTCGATAGATATGTTATCTCTTCTATAGACGTTTCCTATTTGATATTTTTTCATTTTTCTAATTTTGTTAGAGCTTAAGTATCTGGCAAAAGGGACAGTTAGGTCGTATCTTAAGGAGCATATGTCTCCGCCCTGGTCCTCTAAGTTGTACACGAGCTTCTGATCGTCTCCATACTTAGAGATCAAAATCTCACGTAGTTCAAAGACTGGGGTTTGTATTTGTTGAGCGTTATGAGACTCAAAGATGTTTTTAACTTTATCAACAATAAAATTATAGTTAGAAAACTTATTTGGATCGATGTCTTGAGTACCCTTTGGACATCTTAATTGTATTTGCTTCTTATCAGATTTCATATGGAAAAAAAATTTTAAGTTAAAATAGTTAAAGAATTGATAAAATAGTTAAAGAACTGATAAAATACTTAAAGAACTGATGAAATAGATAAAGAACTGATGAAATAGATAAAGAACTGATAAAATAATTAAAGAATTGATGAAATAGATAAAGAATTGATAAAATAGTTAAAGAACTGATAAAATAATTCAAGAATATATTATATATTTATTTATATATTTAAAATTTAATCATAAGTGAATTATTATCAATATAAAAGCTTAATATTTATTATCTGAATGTTTTAGTATTGAAAGTTTTGATTTTGAAATACTACATTGATAATTAATTAATTATTAAATTTTTTGTTATAGTTTAAATATTTGATGGTTATGAAATTATTTTGGTTTTTATGACGTATCAAATATATAATTTTGTTCAAAAGTGCACTATTAAACAAAGATAAAACATGTCTAGATGCTTTTTGTCTAAGTTGATGTCTTAAAACATTCTTGTTTACACTCAAGGTTATATTTACCAGCGCAATTTGCTTTTATACAAGGCTTATTGTGCATTTGAAACGTGTTTCTTGCTTTTAGAATGTAAAAATACCATCTTCAGTTGATAAAATTCTTACAATATCATTAGAAAATATGTTTATCATTCTATTTATAAATTTATAAATATATTAAAGACGAACACTTACAGTAATTTATTATCTAACCATATAATAAGGCATATAACTGTCTGATATAAAATAATTAACAATCAAACATTTATCTAATGAATTGATAAACATATCAGCTTACTAATCTGGCTAATCTGGGTTATTAACTAATCTAACTGACTAACTAACTAATCTAACTGACTAACTAACTAATCTAACTAACTAACTAATCTAACTAACTATCTGACTAATCTGACTATCTGACTGACTAACTAATCCTAGTCTCAATCTAACTGACTAACTAATCCTAATCTAAATCTAACTAACTAACTAACTAATCCTAGTCTCAATCTAACTGACTAACTAATCCTAGTCTCAATCTAACTGACTAACTAATCCTAGTCTCAATCTAACTGACTAACTAATCCTAATCTAAATCTAACTGACTAACTAACTAACTAACTAACTAATCTAACTAATCATCTAATTGACTAACAACCATAAGCTTACTAACTAACAACTATATACTTATTAACTAAATCACAATTGTATTTAATACTAACAGACTAACCAAACAATACTTTAAATATTTTCTTTAACTTTCATCAAACTTATTTGTATTTAGTTATTTTAAAAAATTTGCCCAATGAGATATTTTCATTATAAAAACATAAATGAAGAATTAGACTCAAATACATATAGAGAAATACTTGACAGAGCCTCAAAGGCTTATTTAAACCAGTTCAAGAAGGAATCCTTTGATGAGCCTGAAGATAGCATACGCAAATCAAAGAGAATAAATGTCCCTTTTAAGTTTAAAAAAGCAAATTATGTTGAAATACAAGATGATTTAGAAGAAATTGAAGGTCCTGATAGTATTGTACCACCTGAGAATAGGGAAACGGTTTTTAAGGGAGATTATGTTAGTGTAAGAGTCTTAAGGAGGAAATATAAAGGTATTGTTGCTGAAAATACAGAAGAAATGCTTATTGTAAGGACGGAATGTAAAAATAAGTTACGGTTGGAATGGAAGTCTATGAAAGAGGATTGTGTTACTCTTAGAAAGATAAAAAAGAAAGTTTCTTCACATAAATAAATGTTAGTTAGTAATGATTTTTAGTATCTGATTAGTCAGTAAGATTAGTCAGATTAGTCAGATATAGTAAAAATTAGACATGTCAAGGTTGGTCAGATTAGCCATGCCAAGGTTAGTCTTAATACACATGTTAATCAATGACAATGTTGTGTTTACATATAAATACCGTAATTATTTAAGCTGGTGGTTATTATAATCCCATACATAGCTTTATATATAAAGAACTTGTATTTTTATCATTTTTAGATTTTTTATATAAAAAAATAATTAATGAACAAATATATAAAATATTAATAATTTATTAAACCACTGTTTACTAATATATTATTATAAAGTGTTAAGTCAGTCTAATAATATTATTACCTATCAAATATCTAAAAGTGGATTATTTAGTATTTATCAGCAACACCCTCCCTCGTAAGGTTTCCCAGCTTTATAGGTTATATAGACATGAATAAATAAAAATTAACGTTATTACGTTATATATTAATAATCCATATCAGTTTTGTAAATATATATTTTAATCAGCATTGTTGTAATAAAATTCCAAATTTTAATTATTAAAAATATTTTTTCAATTTTTTTTTCTTTTATATAAGCCAAAATGTATTTTGAATTTAAATTAAGATATTTTAGAGTCCGTTGTAACACATCAATATGTTTTATCTTTAACATTCGTTATAATAATTGGTTCATCATCATGTTAAAAAATGAAACTTTAAAGTTCATTTCTGATGGTATTTGATCTAGTTTTTGCACGAGTATTTGTTATATACTCACTAAATATTATAATATTGGTGATATACAAGAATATTGGTGATATATCAGTAATAATGCTTATTATTTTTTGTTTTGACCTTTCTTCTCTAAAATGTATTATATAGGACAATTATTATTAAATAAATTGAATTTTTACTTTATTTGTAAATTTTATTTGTCTTGCACTGAATGTCTTTTATAAAATCAAAAAAAAATCTAGAAATGACTTGATCAAGATTTCTCTTAAGTAACTAATTTTATACCTTTTAATTATCGATCATAATAGATTATAAACTAATATGGTTTATTTATTGTTATCAAATCATAAATATGATGGCTGAAGTGTTTATATTATTTACAATAAAATAGATAAGGAATTGCTTAAAGAAAGAACTTTATGATAAAAATTAAAAAAACTAACCACAGAACTAGAAGAAAGCATATTTTAACATTTATAAATAAATTTCTTAAATGTTTTCAATGTATTAAGACACTCATTTTTGATTAATATTTTGCTACGGAACTATCCAAGATACAATCAAAAGAATTATACTTACTGCTTATTTATATGCTCACTAAACACTCAATTGGGCGTAACATCACAACTTAATATACTTTAAAACAATATATGAGACTTATAACTTCTTTATTCAAATGGTAAAAGTAATATTGGTGAAAGGCATCAGTAAAATTGTTCAAAGTGATGAAGCGGCTCATTATAAAAAAAGTATTAAATTATAATTCCTATAGAGACAATACAAATTAGATTGCAGGTTCTGTTGGATAGGACAATAGAACATTTGATGGCTAACCTTCAATAGTTTACAAATAAAATTGAAAGTGTTTGGTCTAAAAAGCATAAAAGGTGTCAAAATAATTTTTTTATTGTATTGATATAGTTTTTTTAATGTCAAAAAAATTTACTGTGGGGTTCTATGAGGGTGACACTTATCTCATTCTCAAGTATAAATACGTTATAAAAACATTAAATGAGTCTCGAAAAGAATAAAACGGTAAAAATAAAATATAATCCTTAATTATGTTTGGCCTCGTAATCTGTCTACGGCAATAAAATTCTTAGAAGGAGAACTTTATTAGATATTATTGAAAATGATATGCAAATAGTTCAAATTTCAACGTGGTGTAAAGCGGTAACGCTAGAGATAGTGCCAGAGTTAGACATTGGAATACGGATAACTTTCTTAACTTAAGGAAACTGGTTTGCGGTCGTTAGACAACACCCTCTTCTTTATTGGCAGGTAAGGGCTACTTCCGGTTTTCAAAGATATAAAATTGGGTTTGTTTGTAAGAACAGCTACAATATAGTATGATGTCTTTAAATTACAATCACTATCTATGAAGGCAAATATTTAAGTTTCTTACTATCTTTTACCAGATCACAATAAGTGTCTTTAAAGTATTACAATCACTATCTATGAGGGCAAATATTTAAGTTTCTTACTACCTTTTACCAGATCACAATAAATATATTTTTACTATTCTTTTCACTGTCCTTAGCTTCTACATTCCATTTTGATATTTATTATTTAATTTTAAGAGTTTTTACTTAATTTGACTTTTTCTCATATAGGTTGATTTAATATTCTTTGTAGAAAGAAAAATGAGTGGAGAGTCTTTCCAATCGATACTACTTTGTCTCTTAACATTTTTTGATATTCTTTGTAGAAAGAAAAATGAGTGGAGAGGCTTTCCAATCGATACTACTTTGTCTCTTAACATTTTTTGATATTCTTTGTAGAACGAAAAATGAGTGGAGAGTCTTTCCAATCGATACTACTTTGTCTCTTAACATTTTTTAATACTTAGCCTATTCAAGTATATTTATTAAATAAACCCATTATTATAATAAAATCACTAGTCTAAACCATATCTACTAATTAAACAATCATAAGTTCAACCTACAATCACAATAACTCTATCTATCATTAACATTGTTTGTAAATAACCTATTTTACCTCCATTTTTATGATTTATTTGTGAAACAAATAAAAAAATTAATGAAAGTTTTACAAACAAAAGATATTCAATAATTTGATGGTACTAACAATCTAATGTATTAACAAATAATGAAATACATGGTATAGTGTCTAAATATTTCAAAGACATAAACACAACCATTCATCTTATTTGCTTGTCAATAAATTAAGTTACAAATTATTGTATTTTGTTTATAAAAGTCAAATCTGTCGTAAATAATTGAATATTTCACCATATGACAACTGATTTAAGTTGTGGTGGCATATTACGAGATTTAAGCATTTATAATCTGTAAATACTTGTCTCATGACTGGTTAATAGTTGTAATACATCTATACATGCTTAAAATCTTAGATATAAGCATTTATAATCTGTAAATACTTGTCTCATGACTGGTTAATAGCTGTAATACATCTATACATGCTTAAAGTCTTAGATATAAGCCTCACGCCAACATATATACCTCTATTTCAATAATCTACCATTTTCTTTCTTCTTTCATTTTCCCACATGTTTTTCCCTCCTAAAATTATATAAAAAATTTAACTAACTCTCTTCAATGTCAAAAGAAGTAGAACCAATACTTGACCAGACACAGAAGAGATATGTTATATTCCCTATTCAGTACAGAAATATTTGGGATTTCTATAAGAAAGCCGAATCTTCCTTCTGGCTTATAGAGGAAGTTGACTTAAAAGACGATTTAAGAGACTATAACAAACTTGACGAAAATGAAAAATACTTCTTAAATCACATACTTGCCTTCTTTGCCGCTTCCGATGGTATTGTAAATGAAAATCTAGTAGAAAGATTCGGAAATGATGTTGCTATCCTCGAAGCCAAGTTTTTTTATAACTTCCAAATGGCTATAGAAAATATTCATTCTGAGATGTATTCAAAATTAATTGAAACTTACATTGTTGATAGGGAAGAACAGAATAGACTATTTAATGCTATAGAAACGATACCATGTATTCAGAAGAAAGCTATGTGGGCCAAAAAGTGGATTGAAAGTGATAGACCTTTCTGTGATAGGCTTGTAGCTTTTGCTTGTGTTGAAGGTATTTTTTTCTCAGGCTCATTTGCATCTATTTTCTGGATAAAGAAGAGAGGATTGATGCCTGGACTAACATTCTCCAATGAACTTATAAGTAGGGATGAAGGTCTGCATACTGATTTCGCATGCATCCTTAACAGTATGCTTAATAACAAATCTGAGTACATAGTTGATATTGTTAAGGAGGCAGTTGAAATTGAAAAAGAATTTTTAACTGAAGCGCTTCCAGTTAATTTGATTGGTATGAACTGTGAATTGATGTCACAATATATTGAGTTTGTAGCTGATCGATTATTGGCTGATTTAGGAGAAGAAAAGATTTATAAAGTTGAAAATCCATTTGATTTTATGGAGAATATTTCTTTAATAGGTAAGACGAACTTCTTTGAAAGAAAAGAATCTAATTATCAAAAGGCATTCTGTGGTTTCTCTGATAAATCTGGACCTATTAATTTCGAAGAAGATTTTTAATTTATTAAATAAATTAAAAAATTATTAGAGATTGTTTCATGTTGATTAGATAGTTTATTTATTGAGTATAAGGACTATGGATATGCCAAGAGTCAATACTTTGGTGCTAGGAACAAAGCTAATTGAGTTAAATATAGACTCTCACTCTTATTGGTAATGAAAGGGAGAGTGTAGGTCGAATCATAGATATCAAAACCTACCCTATCAACTCAGAAGAACTGGTCAGGGTTGATAATCTAACCAATATAAATAAACTCTTTAGTGGGAGTGAAGGGTGTAGGTCGAATCATAGATATCAAAACACTCTTATCAACTCAGAAGAATTGATTATGGTTGATAATCCAGTCAGTATAAATAAACTCTATAATGGAGTGGAAGGTTTCGTATGGAAACACTCCGAGGGGTTTAATGGGCTATGTTCATAAATCCCTAAGAAGCGAGCAATTATTATTGCCGATATATCTCCTCTAGTAATCAAAGCACGGTGAGCGTATGGTTGATTTTGTACACTTGTGCCTTTGATTTCAAGTAAAATGTATAAAATGTTGTTTTTTAATCAAAATAAAAAATAAGCCTTGATTAATAGAAACAAATGCAATCATAAGATTAATTTTTTTTGTTTATTGATGTATAGAAAAGTAACTGTTCAAAACAAATATTTCAATATGAATTTATTATAGTAAATAAAATTATTTAACAATCTCTCATAAAAATTATATTTCAAACTTAAAGTGAAACTTTACATTATAATCAATAAACTAACTAACATCATTTTCAAACTTTAAATAACATTTTATATAACTCAATATTAATGTTTAAACATCTTATAATCATTTTCCTTCATTTATTTCTATTAACCTATAATTTTTAAAAATTTAAAACTTATGCATGATTTGAAACTTTGTTGATAAAATTATCCAATGCATTGATTTATGGAAATTTACGAGTCAAGAGAGGTTGGGTCTATCGCAAGATGTAAAATATCGATGGAGCCAGGCATATTCACCAATTATGTATTCATACACCATGATAACCGAAGAATAATGAGTGCTAGAAGAACTCTTTGTGGTTTTAATGTATATGACTCAAATAATGAGAAGGTAGCACAATTAAAATGTAATTTATTTGGAACAAAGTACGATCTAGTGATTTCAGGGTTTAAGTTAAGAGTGATATATGAAACAAAGTTTTTTAACAGAGGAAACCCTCGAAGCTTTAAGATAAGTTTTAATGATAAGCTATTGATTAATAAAAAGCCATATTTCAACCCAGATACCAATTCATATAGCCTTAACTTTAATGGGAGAGTGACTACGCCAAGTATTAAGAATTTTCAAGTGATTCATCCTTTAGAGCCTACTTATATTACATTAACCTTTGGTAAAGAAGATGATAGTAATTATATATTAGATTATACATATCCTTGGAACCCATTGCTGTCATTTTGCATGGGACTAAGTGCATTAGATTATAAATTTGGATGTGAATAAATTATAGAAAAATTATAAAATTATAAAATTTAAAATTTTATTATGGGATTTGATATGTCATTGGTGTGTGGGATGAACCTTGGGAAAGTTTTAGATTATCATGATTAGATTATAACAGTTAATTTATAGGGTTAAAGTAGGTACATGAGTAGTGATAACTTTGTTTACTCTATGAAACTAGTTACAGTCGATATACAGCCCTTATTGTTCATTGACAAGTAAGGATCACCTTTTAAAGATGTAAGCTGAGTGGTATGCGTAATAGTACTAATCTTAGCTACGATATAGTATGATATGTTTAAAGTTATAATTAAACATTTAAGATATATTGAAAACCCAGTATAAATATATGATCACTATCCTTGCTGCTTATTCTTTCTACATTTCATTTTGGTTATAATGTTTCTCCAACCATTTACAAATATATATTTCATATCAAATTATTTGCAATTTGATGAAATCATATATTATTCACTTCTTTATAAATATTAATTAAAAAATATAATATAATTTTCCTTTTTTATATAAAATACAACAATTATTTATTTCAATAATATTTTTTCATCAATTCATCACTTCTCTTTTTGACCCATTCATTTAAATTTTCAAATGTAATTCCTAGACCTAATTTTACCATTGCTTCTGATACTAAAATTTTATTAAAAGAATTATAAAAATTACTTGAATTTGGTATAAATAAATTTACATAAGTATTTGAGGTTATTTGAGTAATATTAAGATTATAATATTTATTAGATAATGATTCTAATTTTATAAATAAATAAATAACTGAAATATCAATAGACATTAACATTTCTTCACAATAATTGAAATCATTATTAAGAATAGATATTTTATCATTATTAAACTTATCTATTTTCTCATAATAATTATCAATTATTAAATCTTTTAAATCGAATTTTATAAAATTCAATAATAATTTTAATAAATCAATTGTACTGATATCATTAAATACCAATTTTCTATCAATTAAATTATTCATCATATCAATATCATAATCAAATCTATTTTCATATTTCAATATTTTTATCATTGTTGATTTTCTATTCATGAGATGTTCTAATAATTCAAATATTATTTTTGGTATAAAAATATATTTTTTTCTTTCTTCTATTATTTCATTGGTTAATTTTATATTTGGATCACACATACTCTTTATACTGTCTAAAACAGTATTAATAGTAGTTGCTGCTATAAATATTGTTAAGTAGAAGGCAAATCTACCAAAGATTGATATTTCTTCATTTATAATTAAGCTTTGGTCCACTTTCAAGCACTCCAACAGTATTTCATCCATAGGATAAATAAATTATAATTTTGATTAATTTTAAAAAATAAAAAATATTTATTTTTTGTAACAGAAAATTTTAATAAAAAATATAAATTCTTATAATATAAATTTTTATAATTTATATTTTTATTAAATTTTGAAAAAAAATAATATTTGTTATATAAATTATTATGCTAGACTAACGATAGTTAGATAGAGAAGGTTAGTTCGTGATGATGAAGCTTTAAAATTGTACTAAATCAACTGTAAACGTACCAATTGTAACTATTTATCATAATCTATGAAGATATGACACTTTGCTTTTACAACATCACATCTTTATATTAAATTTGATGTGTTAACTTTTATGTATGTAAATATTTCTAACATATTTTTAATATAATTTTAATATATTTTTACTATTAAAAAAATAACATATTTCACTATAAAACATTAAATATTTTTATTATTAAAAAGTTACATATTTCACTATAAATTTCACTATAAAAATTACGATAATATAAAAACAATAAAATTTTTACTACCATGAAAGACATTGAACATAATAATGAGGAAATGCAATACTTAAATATGATAAAAGAATGCTTACAACATGATCTAAGACAAGATCGAACCGGCACAGGCACCTTCTCTATGTTTGGCAGGCAAATGAGATTCTCACTAAGAAACAATCAATTCCCATTACTAACAACCAAGCAAATAAATCTAAGAATCATTTTTGAAGAACTTATGTTCTTCATCAGAGGACAAACAGATAACAAAATATTAAAAGACAAGAAGGTTAACATCTGGAATGCAAATTCTACCAAAGAATTCTTTGAAAAAAACGGTATCAATAGAAATCCTGGCGATCTAGGCCCTATTTACGGATTTCAGTGGAGGCACTGGAATGCTGATTATAAAACATGTCATGATAACTATGATGGAATCGGAATTGATCAACTAAAAAATGTAATGGAATCTCTAAAAACCAATCCAACTGGTCGTAGACACATCATATCAGCTTGGAACCCTGAACAAATCGGGATAATGGCCTTACCACCTTGTCACTGCTTTATACAATTCTATGTATCTAATAATGAACTGAGTTGTATGCTCTATCAAAGATCAGCTGATATGGGACTAGGTGTTCCTTTTAATATAGCTAGCTATTCTTTAATGACAATATTAATGGCTAAGATCTTAGGATATGAGCCAGGTGAGTTTGTACATACGATTGGTGATGTTCATGTGTATGCTGATCATATTGAGCAGTTAAAGATTCAAGTTGAAAGAAAACCCAAAAAATTTGGTAAATTATATTTAAAGGAGAGAGAGTATGGAAGTATTGAAGATTTTGAGTTTGATGATATAATATTGGATGGTTATGAGCATCATCCTAAGATTGTAATGCGTATGTCAGCCTAATTAAATCTAATTATTTTAAGTATAATAATATATAGTTAGTTAGTTGTAATATATAAGTCTGTCTAATTATTTTTTAAATAATATATAATTTAATATTGGTACATACTTAAGTATTTATAATTTTTTACAAATAACATCCATTATGTGATTTATAATTCAACTAGCCTATTTATTATATTAAGAATTGCTTCCTAGAAAAACTTAATAATTTTGAAAATAGATATATAATATTTATAAATAGATAATATTTAAAAATAGATATATAATATTTACAAATAGATAATATTTAAAAATAGATATATAATATTTATAAATAGATAATATTTAAAAATAGATATATAACATTTAAAAATAGATATATAATATTTACAAATAGATAATATTTACAAATAGATATATAATATTTACAAATAGATAATATTTAAAAATAGATATATAATATTTACAAATAGATAATATTTAAAAATAGATATATAATATTTACAAATAGAAAAATTTTGAAAATAGATATATAATTCTACAATGGCTTTATATACAAATCCACCTTATTTCTATTATATTTGTTTAAATAAATCACTTCCGATCAAGTATATCAATTAATGTTATTATAAATGTTTTATTTAATCCTACATCATAACAATATATTCTATACAAATATAATAAACAAATCTAAGTTATTAAAATTTATTCCTCCTCATCCTGTCTTCTCTGTGCCTTATAATCTCTTCTCTTTTGAGAACCAAATAATTTAGCCTTCTTCTTTCTTAAAGCTTTCTTTTGCTTCCTATTGCTTACTTCACTTTCCTTAAGACCATTCTTCACTAGAACATAGTTCTGTTCAACCCTCATTAGGTCATCTTTCTTATCATAGATTCTGGCACTGCATCTGCTTAAGCATGAACCAAATCTTGTAGTCATTCCAAATATTCTTATTTGTTCTGGTTTGGCATTGTAAGAAGAGCATAGTTCCTTGGAGATGATTTGCCTTGAAGGAGTAGGACCATTTTTGTGTTGAATGTCAAGAACTAACTCTCTTCTACTCAATAAAGAGTTATCAAACTTCTTTACTACTTTAATGACTGTAGACATATGGGAAAATTTTTGCATAAAAAATTTATTTATTGTAGTCTTTTGAAGTATTGATAGACTTCTTTGATTTTAGCTTTACTTTCATCGTCTATTTTGTTGTTAAGCTTGGCCAAAGCTATTTTAAGAGCATAAAAGGCGTACATTTTCTCAGCTTCGAAGTGAGATTGTTCGTTTTCAGAAGATGGTTTTTGGTCCAGTAAAAGTAGCAATTCGTCTAGAATATCAAAAAGATTTTGCATAAATTTTTTTTGTTTGTTATTTTGAGTAAAGCAAAAAAATTATAGTTATAAAAGTAAGTTATAAAAAAAGCTATAAAATTATAAAAAAAGCTATAAAATTATAAAAATAAGTTATAAAGTTATAAAATCAAATTTTAACTGATCATAAATATTATTTTGATATAATTCTTAATATTTATGAAAGCTTTCTATTTTAATAAAAATTTTTAAAATTATTACATGGACTTAAAGGAAAGAATAAAAAAGTATGTTGGTACAGAAAAACCAGTTCAATATACAAAAACTGAGACTTATGATTATCCAAATGGTATTTCATTGGTATTTAATGGTGTAGATATTGATTTTAAGCATGAAGTAATAGAAGTAACAGAAACTTATAAAATTGTATTACGTAAAAAATAAATATTATAAATTTTTATATAAATTTTATTATATAAATTTTATTATATAAATTTTATTATTGTATATTTTATTATTGTATATTTTATTATTATATATTTTTATTATACATTCCTATTGTATTTTTATATTATATACATTTATATTATACACTTTTATATAATATATACATTTATATTATACACTTTTATATAATATACACATTTATATATATACACTTTTATATATATACATTTATATAATACACTTTTATATATATAAATTTTATTATATAAATTTTATTATAATATTTCTATACAATACACTTTTATATTTTTATTATACATTCCTATTGTATTTTTTGACTCTTCTTATAAATTCATCATATTTATATTTAAAAAGATCTTCAGCTTCTTTATTAAGAGAATTTTCAAATATAAATTCTTCAAAAATCAACTTAACTGATATAAATATAGAATTTAAGTTATAACATGGTGACCAATTCAATCTTAGAATATCTAAACATACATTTCCTTCATAATCAATGTTCGGATGGTATGTTTTTGTTAAACAAATCAACTTAGGTGATTCAAAGGGGTATTCTTCACTTAATATAAGCTTAAACTTTAAGTTTTGATCATAAATATGATTATTTACCTCAATATTAAAACATAATTCATAATCTTTATACTTATATTCAATATCTATAGCTATATTTTCTAAATCTGCCATTATAATTTTTTCAGCAACCGAACTCATATTTGGATATTTTTTTTAAATAATAAAAAATATTATTGTATGTAGTTAAATAGAAAGAATTTATATTGAAATAATATATTGAAACAATATATTGATACATATTGATACATATTGATACATATTGATACATATTGATACAAATTGTTACAACATTAATAATTAAAATATAAAAGAATTTGACAGAAGGTATTATGATCATACATTTACGTTCTTTTATAATAGGTAACAAAATCAGAACATTATATCTTTATAGATAGTAACAATAATATATTATACCTTGACTTAGTACTATCTATTGTTAGTTAGAGTGATCAAATTTATCACAATTAGCTTGTTTTTTCAAACTTTAATAAGTGTAGGTATGGAATATTTGTACTTGATAGATAGAGAAGGTTACTATCTAGAGGATATAAGATGGTTATAGCAATATTAAAGCTATAATATAAATTGTATCTTATAGTTACCATCTATAAAGACATAACATACTGATTTTACTATAATTGACATATTTAGTTTACAGTTCTCCAAAAAACTTGTTTAAAAAATGTAAATTTTTAAATAAAAATAATTTGAGTATAATTGTACAAGTATATCTATGTTATTTTTTATTTTTTTAAATCGCGCATTTAATATAAACTCTTTTAATAATTTTGATAAAATTTTTAATTAAAAACCAATAAAAAAAATCAAACACCTAAAAAATACAAGACAAATACCCTAAGGGTAAACATGTTTCTGAATTCGAAAAAGGTCTAATTTTCAGCTATTTTCTATGGAGTTTTAAATATGCGAAATCAATGTAAAAACCGATTAAAAAAGATCTACAATACAAGATCACGTTAGAAAATACAAGAATGATGAAGAAGATAAAAGAAAAGGTGGTAGTGGCAAGAAAATTAATTGATATCAGCAATATTAAATTGATTAAAAAAGATTAACAAAAACACCTACGCTACATGCTACTATTTCAAAAAAAATATTATAGACAAATCAAATATAAGTATCTGTGATAAAAATGTGCGTCTTTTCTTAAAGAAAAATCATTTTAGATGTGTTTATTTTTCTTCTAAGCTAAAATTATCAAATGTGCAATTCATTAACAGATTAAGAATTGCAAAAATGTGGCTATTTGAAAGCAAAGACTACATAGCGATGTTATTTTTTAGATGAACGTTTTTTAACATTTATAATTACTCTAAGAGGCAAAAGGTGTGGGTTGAAGAAGACAAATCAACACCTATAAATGAAACTTTCAAATTTGGTAAAAAGAAAATATCTGTTTAAAGTTATATTAATAGAAATAGTATTAAAATTTGATATTTTTAGATAGAACCTTAAATGCACTATGTTATACTCAAATATTAAGCAATAATTTAAATGAGAGTGCACGAAAATTCATTTTCATAATATAAATTTTAACAAAATAATGATCCAAAGCATAAAAGTAAGATGTCATCAGAGTTTTTTTAATATATGAACATTGAGGTGTTAGAATGACCTTCACAGAGCCCAGATCTAAACCTAATAGAACATCTATGGGTTTATTTAAATCAAAAACTAAGAAATGTTATTTTTGAAAACGAGGCGCATTTAATATCAAAAATAAGTGAAATATGGGCTGATATCGATACTTTATATTGTAGAACACTAGTGGATTCTATGAGTAACAAAATTAAAAAATTTATCAAGCAAAAGGAGGCCATACATCATATTAAATAAAGGTGTCTGGTGTTTTATTGGTTTTTATTAAAATTATTAAAAGAGTTTATATAAAATATTATAGATATACTTATACAATTAAACTCAATTTTTTTAAATTTACACCTTGTAAACAAACTTTTTAAGGGTGTCCCGTTTTTTTGGAGTACTGTAAATAATTCTTCCTTAATACACCCAAATCTTGTGGAAATGTTATTAATTCATCGTTAATATTTAACAATGGCTAAACATTTGTAACAAAAAATTAAGTAGCTAAATATGAAGAATTTTTGTCTCTGAACCGAATCTTTCTTAAATAAGTTTCCTTTTGTAATTTACTCAAAAATGAATATTATGCTTAAATCTTAATAAATATTCATATTATACTATACTTTACTATTGGATACTTAAAAATACATTGATGACAGATTTTTGCTAACTCAAGGGTGTGAAAAACAAAATTTTCATAATATATTTTTAAATACAATTAAGAATCCTTTTACTTTTTTTTAAATTATCATATTTTTGTTTATATCTTGCACTAATGAATTGAGTACGGCCAATGTTTTTTGGAAATATTTCTTATAAGTTCAAATTAAAATTTTTAATATTTAATAGGAGTCAAACAGTCTTTTTTCTTTTGTCAAATATAAAACAATATACAAAAATATAAAATAATATTTATTGAAATGTTTTTTCCTCCAGTGTATTTTGAAAATTTCTTTATATAAAAATAAAATT
Source organism: Agmasoma carcini (nom. nud.) (assembly GCA_029232285.1). Taxonomy (NCBI): domain Eukaryota; kingdom Fungi; phylum Microsporidia; family Thelohaniidae; genus Agmasoma; species Agmasoma carcini (nom. nud.). The sequence goes on along the minus strand of JAOXFI010000060.1, from coordinate 14,308 downwards.
TAATAAATATTCAATTTTCAAGTTCTAAACCTTCCATTATCTCTTCAAGATCCCTGCATGCCTTTTCATATTCCATTTCAATCTCTTCAATAGATTTTTCTTTCTTAACAACACTATTATCATCACTACTTTCATCTTTTACTGATTGTTCATCAAAACTTGATACACCCATTTCTTGAATATTATATCCAGCAGAACTAAATTTAGGAGGAATGTATAAATGAGTAGAATCTGCAGAACAAGTACTAAACGTAGGCGTAGATGTCTTAAATAGTTTACTTCTTTGATCAGGTTTTGATCTTTTTGGAGATTTGTAATAATTTCTTCTATGATTTGGGCTATTGTTGTAAGTTTTAGGCCTTGTACCACTATCAATAATTGTTGATGAAAGTACACTTCGATGGGGTGAAGAATTCACAATTTGAGATGTTATTGGACTTATACTTTGGTTTGGATAAGGTGGTAAATAAGAATCTTTGTTCAAACATATAGGGTTTTCCCTATAATTGGAAGATTTAGAAGGAGATAAATAAGATTCTTTGCTCAAATTTATAGGATTTTTAGAAGAAGGAGATTCGAATTCTGTTGGAGGGGGTATAATATGTGAAAAACATGAATTAGTACTATAAAAAGTTGGTGAATAAATGTTACTTTGCGTTGAAAAGGATGGAGAATTAACATTGTTATGGTCTGAATTATCAATATTATAAGACATAGAAAGATTTACATCATATGAAGATGAATTATATTCTTCATTGTTAGGATTAGATAAATTTAAAGGTTTTTTAACGATATTTTTTCTTGGTGGTTTTTCTGGTATTTTTTTATCTTTTTTAAATTTATTAAAACAATCACTTTCCATCACATTTAAAGAATTTCTTTTCCTTAAGTTATTTTTATTTGGTGAATCTTTTATATTATTTATATTGTTGGTAGAAGAACATGATTTAACAATGCTTTGATGTTGAAAAGGAACAGCATAACCTTTAGAATCCTTAAAATTCTTATTGACTTGAAATGATTGCATAGGGGGTGGTGAACCATGTAAATTATTTATAGAATTACCTTTAGAATCTTTAAAATTCTTATTGACTTGAAATGATTGCATAGGGGGTGGTGAACCATGTAAATTATTTATAGAATTACCTTGACTTATTTCAACTTCAACGACATGAACTGTTGCAAAATTAGTTCTTTGATCAAAGGGTGTGGTATATTGAGGTACATTTATTGTTTCAAGTTGAACTGGTTCTCTATTTTTTGGTCTAGTTGTTTTTATTGAAGCATATTCATTTTCTTTTATTTGAGCATTTCTTGAATTTGGATATTTGGGCTTTTGAGCTGGACTTGAATTTTCAATTATTCCAGTATTTCTTGGATTTGAATACTTAGCCTTTTGACCTGTAGCTGATTTATTTCTATTATCAGCGCGTTGTCTCTTATTTGTACTAAATATTGAGCCACCTTTAACAAATACGTTAAAAAGTATCAAATTGGTAAATATTGCAAAAACCATATTTTTTTTTAAAAAAATAAATTATAAATAAATTAAAATTAAAATTTTAATTAAAATAACTAACCAGGTTTAAGTTTTTTAAATAGATATTTATTACTAAAAAAATAATTTTTGATAGATTTATATTATTTTTGACAGCAAAAAAATTAAAAATTAAAAATTAAAAATTAAAAAATATTAAAATATTAAAAAGTCTTTAATCAAACTAGACAATATAATTTTTATGTAAAACCTAAATTAAAATATAAAATATCTATCAAAAATATACATTTAATTCTTATAACAACCGTTTTAGAACAAAATATGACAAATTTATATTTCTTTATTTTTAATTTTGTCGTATTATGAGGCGACCTCCTGTTTTTGACTTATATTAAGGTAAGTTTAAAAACTTGCCTATCATATCAGTGTATATTTATTATGCATATATAATATATTTGTTAAAAATTATATTTGTCATTATTTTAAACTTAAATAATATACCCGGACAATCTAGATAAATATCAAAAAAGAAATTTTCATAGAAAATAGAACTGTTCAATGATACTCTATACTATCATAGAGACAAAAGAAACACTCCAAAATTAGTAGGGTGTAATGATGAAAATACACTAATTCATTTAATTATGCAACAGTAGCTCGGAAGATCACACTTAAGATATACAAAGATGTGTAATCTCATTTCTAAAAGAAATTACAGGATATCTTGTGATATAATAAATCCTTTTATCAATAATTGTTGTTCTTTCTTCAACTTTAATTCTATGCAAACTATTAAATCTTTAATGGTGTTGCAAGTCCGTACAAATATGATCGATATATGATTAACTGTATTGACCTTAGGCATTATGAAGAACACAATGAAATATTTAAGTGGCTCTTAACAATAATAGATTGTATACAAATATCCTATGAAATCTAAAACAGGTACTGAAGTAGCAGAAAAACTCAGACATGTTTTTATGCATTATAACGTTCCAAAGGTACTGCATTCTGATAATATTAAAAGATTCTGGAATTAACCATATTTTCTTAATTATAGGGTTTCTTCATCTATTTTTTAAGATTATACATACCTACGTTTTAACATTTTAAATCAATATTTAAATAAATTTTTAAACGAGTAAAATTTTTTTATTTTCTATCTATTTTTTAACTTTAGATACCTAGTTTTAAACTTTGGATTTAAGTTTTAAATATTACATACTTATTTTAAACATTATGTATCAACTGTCAATCATAATTATTTTTGTAAAATTTTCATAATATTTCATACCAATTTTAAATCGTTAACATCAGTCTTTAAACTTTTGAAAATTTCTGACAAAAGTTTTTCACGTTTTCACCACAATTTTAGATATTTCGAATCAACGTTTAAATATTACTTACCTATTTTTTAGATAATTATACATAATCATTAAAAATTTCAAATTTTATATGTGGGAAGAAACATAAATCTATTAAAAACAACAATAGTTATATATTATGCAGAACATAGTTTTTTTGTAAAAAATGATAACACACATGACAAAATAAAATATCATATATATAACAATTTAAATCTCATACATAAAAATAATATATATTTTCAAATCATGGAACCAAATGAAAATGAAGGTTCAATTTCTAATTCTTTAAAAGTTGATAAGTGTGAAAACGTTGACATTTCTTAAAACAGTGATGTGAAAAGACACAATAAAACAACTATTCTAATTGACAAAACGAGAATAGCCGAGAAGGTTATATAAGGTAAAATTTATAAACAAATTGCTAAGGAACTAATGCTTTCGTATCATACTGTAAGAAATATTGCGATTATCTATCTTCGGACAGAAAAAACTTCAAAGGTGGTGATAGACGGTCAAAATTAACATCTTATCAAATAGATATAATTTTATCTTGGATTGACGAAAATCCACTATTGACTTTAAAAAAATTAAGAAGGTGTGTGTATGATTTTTTTGTATATCAGTAGAAATTTCAACATTAGACAAGTATCTTAAAAGATTTTACTATACCCTTAAACAGATAAATTTAGTTCCTGAGAGGAGAAACTGTGAAAATTCTAAAGAAAAAAAAACAGTCTATGCTACAAATTTTAAAGAGCTCCTCCTAACCTACAATTACAAAAACCTTGTCTTTATTGATGAAGTCGATGTTTCCGTTGTCAGTAGACCTAAACGTGAAAGATCTTCGGTGGGAACATCTTCCTATGTAAATGATCCCGGAACCAAATCTAAGAACATTTCGGTGTTACCGCTATGAATAAACACGGTATGCTTTTTAATGACATACAAAACAAAGCGTTTAGAGTGAAGGTTTTAGGACCTGTCTCTTGCACTTAGATATAAGTGTTTAGTCAATGGTATTTCAAACCCTATTTTCATTTTAGATAATACAAAGATTCATTCAGAAAAGGCTTAGAAGGTGTTATAGCACTAGATGGACTAGAGCTAGTATACTTACCTACTTATTCACCTTTTTTTAACCCTATTAAAAATTGCTTTAGTAAAAGGAAGAATTTTGTTCTGAAAGGCGAGACTTTAAATGAGACAGAGCTTAGTGGATTGATTACCAACGGATTTAATCATTTAACTTCTGATGATTGTGATGGTTATTTTAGAAAGATGCTCAGATATTTGGATAAGTCAATTGCAAAAAAAAACTATTCTTGAATAAATATATTCTGTCATATTAACCATACAAGCAATGAAGAAAAATGATCTAAATACACTCATTCTTTTGACGTGAAACTTAGCGTGGTGGACAACCAAATGAAAATTATTTAAAAATATATATTCGACTGAGTGTAATTAAATCAGCTTGAAATAATGTTTCTTGTTTAGAATAGTTAACTATATTATGGACAATCAGTCATCAATATATTCTGGTATGACTTGTTCAAATTTTTATGTAATATATACCACTAACAATATATTATTTTTATAAATTATATTTAAAAATAGGTAGGTAATATCTAAACGTTGATTCGAAATATATAAAATTGTGGTAAAAACATGAAGAATTTTTGTCAGAAATTCTTAATGATTGATGTTAACGATTTAAAAATTAGTATGAAATATTATGAAAATTTTACCTAAAAATTAAGATTGACAGTTGATACATAATGTTTAAAATAGGTATGTAATATTTAAAAAAATTCGAAGAATTTAAAATTTATAAGTCGATATGTAATATCTAAAAATGGATAGAAAATAAAGAAAAAAATATTTAAAGCTTGATGTGAAATGTTAAAACGTAGGTATGTAATCTGAAAAAATAGATAAAGAAACCCTATATATAAATTTTTAGTTCACCCAGTACACGTAGGACAAGATATCTAAAAAGCCAGGGACAGGTAGGAAGGCTTAATCAGAGAGATAAAAGGCGAATAGAAAAGTGTTTAAAAGAATAAATTTTAAAAAATCTATTTTATTTTTAGAATATGTTTTATTTGATTTTAACACCATTTCTCGCAAAGCAACCTTTTAATTTCTATTTATTTTGTTTTAAAAGCATCCTGGTTCTAACTTAATCAATGCTTCCATTAAACTTAACAATGATGGAGCAATAAACTGTTTTGAATTGTTCAAATACGGTTTTAATGATAATTTATTTTAAAATTCGAATATAGATCATGACATGGTAGCAGAAACACTTTAGCACTTACAATAACTCATTATAAAGAATAACGATAGTAATTTTATAGAATAGAAATTCAACTGGGCGATCTTGTTTTATTAAGGAAAGACTTTGACAATAATCGTTTTACAAGAAAAGAAGAATTTGGCGGTTTTTGAAACAGAGAAGTTATCAAGATTTTAGATCTTTATAATGTTGAAATATTTGATCTCAAAACAAGCCAAATACTAGTTGTTTCTAAAGGAAGGATTTAAAAAATGAATATTATTATTAAGTAGTTTTATTGATTATAATATGTGATATTTTGATTTATTTGGTAATACCATCTCATTATTCAAAATCATTTTCCCGCCAAAATGAATTAAATACAAAAAATTAACCCCATAATTTTTTCAACTTTAAAGAAATATTATGTGGTGTAAAGGGGTCACTAACAGTAAAAAAAAGGGTCGCCTCATAATACCACAATAATGAAATCATTTGACAAAGAATAGCATTCTTATTAACGTTGCAATAAAAATTATAACTTAGACCAATAGTAAGAATAATATTTTTATATGTTCACATTTAACATATAATAGAACAGGTAAGCATTGTGGAGAGTACAGATTTACATTGTTTCATAATAGAAAAAATTGATTAATTATAACAGGTTTTAATTTGCCAAGGGTCAAGAAAAGATAGACAGAAATTAGATAACACAATTCATTCTGGTAAACCAGGTCTCTGTATTGATGTCAGATCTCCACATGGTGCAGAGTGGTAATTTTTGAAATGACGGCTATAACAGCTCAGAAACTAAAGCAGGACCATGGGGATACAGATAAGATAACCTTGTTCACTCTGGGAAACTGGTTCGCAGTCAATATACAGTGAACTATTATCAATCGGTAGGGAGGTGTCCTTTGGGGTCTCGAAGATATAATTGTGCGTAATAGCACCTGCCTAGCTACAACCGCTCCTATATTATGATGTCTTAAAAGTTTAACTGTCACCATCTAAGATAGCATGACAACTATGTTTTTCTATAGCTTTTATAGATGTACCGATGTGTTGTCATTATCATCGCTTTTAGTTTCTTAACATTTCATTTTATTATTGTTGTCTGATTTAAGAGATTATCTTATTGGTATAGTTTTCTCTCATTGTAAAATTATTGATAATTAAGATTCGATGTAAAAAAAAACTGAATATTAGTTGAGAGATTTTTACTCGCTACTACTTTATGTCGTTTGTGTGTTTATTTTTATAATTTTAATTGAGCAAGCATATTGGACAAATAAACCTTTTATTATTATCTTGAAAACTAGTTTACATTAAATGGCTACATTTTCTTTATTGATAGAGAAGGCCACTATATTGAAGATATAACTTGATCGCTATAAGTAGAACACTAAATTTCACACGTACGTATACTATGGTAGATAAAACTTAATCAATGTAAATAAAACACTAAATTTAACTGCATATGTATAATATTGTAGGTATCTTGGATCATCTGAACAATATCCTCACAGAAAGAATCACTTGAATAATCTCTCTACAGAAATATACCACCTGAACAATATACCCACAAAGTACAACTAATAAAATCTTATAATCTATAAAACTATAAATACATTAATATATTGAAAATTATATATTTATTTAGTACATCCTGATGAATCATATTACAGCAGAATTTGCTCAACAATACGATTGCATAAACTATGGAAAGCATACTATCAAAAACAATCACGCCACATAAATTCTTGTAAATATAAATGCAAAAATTTCTTCTAACGGGTTGCATATTTTTATAATAGACTTATTTATTCCATTACGATTCAATGTGATGTGTATGTGTACCGTTCACCGGGTCTACAAGGTTTAAAGAATGATTAATTTTTCTATGAACATAACCGTGACTTTGAATATCATTATAAACTCTTCATTACCGTGTATTATTGAACCGGGTCCAACTAACACAAGAGTTATAAGAAGAATTTTGCACTATCTCCATATAACCAATAGCGGGCGATAAACCTGTATCAACTAGACCAAAAACCAACAATTTACTAAGAGTCTCGCAATTTCTATAAAATTTTGATTTATGTAAAAACACCAATTTATCCATCTGTTTAATTCACAACTGGTCCAATAAGGCGAATAGGGAGCATCAAAATATTTTTCTAAAATATATAAATGTGTATTGCTGTTTTTTACTTACATCCAGTTGCCTATGTGCTTTTGTCTCTCCTATACCTTCACTCCATAAATACATAGATTGTATTTATTTTTGAAGTGATAGATTAGATTGTGCAAAAACAGAACCAGTACGAATAGATCTGTGTTCTGAACAGCTAGCTCTCAAACACTTTCAAAATACCCATCTTATGTTTTTATATTTTGCCCGCATCCTTGACATAGTATAGGATTTTTAAAAGATTATTGTTCCTTTATATAATTGATAACAAATAATTAATTTCATTCGGGAGTGGTAATATGACTTCTTGAAATACTTTCCTTGTTAACACGGGTCAATTTTAAAATATTTTTTATAATTAATATTTTGTATTTTTATGTTTTTTTTTCTATATTATATAAATTCACATTAACATGAATTCTATATTTATACTTAAACATTAAAAAACAATAATTTATTAATTCTACTTGAAATCAGAGGCTTAGAAAAAGCACGTGTGTATAAAATTGATAATCCTACAATATCAAGGGTAGTAAATATTGGTGCTTCACACCGAACGTACGCTCATCTTGCTTTGAATACTAGAAGAGATTAAAGGTCAAAGCTTCACAATATAAATTTTTTGCTTCTTGAGGATTAAAGAACATAGCTCATTTGACCTCTTAAGATGCTTCTATCCGGAAGCTGGCCACTTCTTTCTAAGGAGTTTATTTATAGTAGCTAAATTGTCGACCCTAACCAGTTCTTCCTGGTTGGTAAGTTGAGTATTAATAATACTACTATACTTTTCACATGCTAAGACGTGTTGTTTAAAGTTAAAAACAAAGGTTATTGATGATATTAGAATTAAGGCTCAATTTTTTCAGTTGATACACCCATCTGTTTGTTAAGGTTCAACATTTTAATATATTGTTTATTCCATTTAATAGAGATGGTTCTTTAAGACATGTGTTAAGCAATCTTTTTTTAAAATATCATATTTTTAATTGCATTATTATGTGCACTGATTTCTTTTATATGGATAAACGACTTATTTTATATACTTTTTTGTAATTGAAATTATTTTAGCAATAATGCCTTTGTAATTTGTGAATTTCTTTATTGTTCTTAATCTACCAAATACTACTATTGTATTCATATATTTTACACTTGAGCCCCATATAAGTTGGTTTTACCTAATGACATCCCTAAAGCCCAATTGCATATTCAAGCAGCAGTTAAATTCTTGCATCTTGAAACATGTAATCAACAGTGTATGCTAGCATAAGTAAAATAATTTGACTGTTTACTATCCTTTTTATTGCTAAGGGTAGTGTTTTAAAGGAAAAAGTGATTTAAACTTTTTATTTTTGCTTTTGTGATTTTTGATCTGTATTTTGGTATAGAGTTTAAGTCAAGATTTTAAATCCTCTGTACTCCAAGATAGCAATACAATTTTATTTCTGGAATTTGTTTGTTATTATATAGCATTGGAATTTCTTCTAATATTTTGAAGTATTATGATTAACCTTAAAGGTACTACATTTCTTGATATTGATATCTATGTGATTATTAAATGTTTATTCTTTTAGCTTACAAAGCTTTTGGTTCATTGTTCGAAGATTTTCGGCAATCCGAACAAAGCCATCAGCAAACAGTTACATTCGGTGTTAGACTAATGTATGTCTATGTGATTTTGATCAACAAAAATGTCATTGATATATAATCCAAAAAAGTGAGAAAATGGGCATCCTTGTCTTGACACTCTTTTCAATTTTATCTGGCTTGACCCATGCCCCAAATTTCAACTTATATGAATGAATTTTAATGAATTTTTAAGAAATTAAATTATACTTTTTGGTATTTTTTATCAATTAATTTATCAATAAATATGTTATAGCCTACCCATCAAAAGCTTTTTAAAATCAATGAAGTTAACCATTGTATTAAACTTATTATTTTGCCTTCTCTTAAGGAATTCATAGAGCGCAGTTATTTGCCTTGGGCATTCTTTATTCATTCTAAAACCAAATTGCTCTTTCATAAAATCTTTCTTTGTTTCTAAAAATTCATTTAGCTTCATATTTATAATTTTTGATGTGATCTTTATGAGAACATTTATCAGATTTATAGTTCTGTAATTACATGTATTCCGGGTATCACCTTTTTTATAGATTAGAACTATAATATCAGTTTCATGCTATCAGGTATTTCTGACTGCTTTTAGGAGATAATTTTTAAAACATCTTACATATTCAGAGGATGTTCTTATTGATGCCAGTTTATACAGTTCGACAAAGATTAGGTTTGTCACTGTAGCTTGTTGTTTTATAGTCTTTGTAATACTCTCATCAGCCCTATCTCTGTTATTGACAATTGTTCTAACTCTATTTCTTCATTTAAGATAGGTCTTTAAAGGATACAGAAGAATAGAAATTTTGTAATTTTCCGTCAAATGCTCTATAATATCTCCTGTTTTAAACAAATTTTTACTTTCTTGTTTGTCAAGGAGTGGACTTGTGTGATAGCACTTCTTACCCGTCCAATTTTGTTTTTAAAATTTTTTTAGCCTTCTCCCAGGTTTGATTCACCAAAAATTTTAATATTTTCTTTTATATTTTTCTTATAGAGGTTGTATTTATATTTACAGATTTTGTTGTTTTCTATATACTGATAGCATGTTAGAGTTTGATTTTGCCAATTTAAACATTTTAATATTGGTTTTAATAACTTTACGCATCTTCCAGGTTATTTTAAATTGCCTGGTTGTTCTTTAAATATATTTAAACATTAATTTTTTAATTATCTTCTTAGGATCATTATGCCCCTTCCAGTATATTAGATCTCCTGAACAATATTTCCACAAAGCATTTTGTAGGGATATTGTTTGGTTTAACGGTTTCTTTAATGTTTTTATATCACCATCTAGAAAAATATGACGTTCTCCTTTTACTGCCATTTTTATTAAAGTGCGAAAATTTCATAATTGTTATATATACGTTAACCATTATATATATTTTTTGAATCTTACCATTGATATGTTCCAATTTTAGAATTTTTACAACTTAATATACCTTTTATAAATTCATATAAATTAGTTTTGATATTCTTACAGAAAACTTATAAAAAATAAGATTTCTAATCAATATTACTCTGTAATTATGATAACATTTATAACTATTTAATTGTATATTACAGATTATTCATTCTTAATGTATTCTTGAAATTCAATATTTAAATTTTAAACTGTCATTTATTTTACTTTATCTTATTATGTTTCAAATAATATTTATCATGCACCATGTTAGAAATTTATACTCTTTATTATTCAATACTTCAAAAAAAAAACCAGAAACCCCAAAAAAATAAAGAAAAGAATAAAAAAGTCAAGCAAAATAAGCCAAACTAATATTATATTGTTAAAACTTGCATTTTATATAAACCCTTTTATAAAATTTTCAATTTAAAAACCAAAAAAAAACAGACACATTTATTTAATATGATATATGACCACTCTTTACCTTGTAACCTTTTTAATTTATCAACCACAGAATATACTAGTCTTCTATAACATAAGAGATCGATATCAAAACAAATTTCACAAATTTTTGATATAAATGTGCCTTTTTTTCGAAAACAATATTTCTTAATTTTTGCAAAAAATAAACTTATAGATGTTTAATAAAGTCGAGATCTGGAACTGTGAAGGCCGTTCTACGCTTCAATATTCAAAAATTATGAAACCATGTTACTTTTAGTATTTGAATAATCGTCTTGTTAAAATTTTATATTTGAAAATTAGAAATTTTCTTGCGCTTTATTAGAAATTTTAAATAATAATTAATTATAATATAGTCAAAAAAGGTTAAATGCAAAAACCGCCAAATTTCTAACAACATTTCTATAATACAACCCCAATCAAATGTTTTATACTTACAAATTTAACTGTTTAATTTATAAGCCTTGGTTTTTTCAAGTTATACCTTTTGTTACTTAGAGTCATTATAAATGTTTAAGAAGCTTTTATCATCTAAAATTACTAATTTTTTACCTTTAATAGCACTGTTTAAAACTTTTAATCTGTTAATTTTTCTTTAATAACATGTGCACACTTTTATCACGAAAATTCACATTCGATTAATTTTCATTTTTTACTAATATTATAGTATGTAGTTTATTTGGTTTTTATTGATCATTTTTAAATCAATTTATTTCTGTTACTATCACTTTTTCTTTTTGTCTTTATCATTCTTGTATTTCTAACGTGATATTGCTTTGTAGATTTCTTTAAGTCGGGGTTTACACTGTTTTCAAGTTTTATTAAGAGAAATAAAATTATATGGTTGTTTCCTAGGTGACAGGTTATATATTGATTTTTAGTTTTAAAATTTATCAAAATTATCAATAAGTTTAGATACAATACTTGAAATAAAAATACAAAATATCATAGATATACTTACACAATTATACTCTAATTATCTTTTTATTTAATAATCTTTAAAAAAATTTGGTATTGTTCGGATATGTGATCTCAAAAGAAATAATAATATATGTGAGTTTATGCAATTCTGACTATTTTTAAACAAATAAGCTATACCATAAGTATAAAATAGTGTTTTTTATGCGTTCAATATTTTAAATTTTAATAAATAAAATAGTTTTAAGTTTTGATTTTTTTATTAGTTCAATTCTTTATATCTTGAATATAACCAATAAAAACATAATTGTGCCGTATCTCGGATCTCTTCCGCTTATAAAACCTAGGTGAACTCAAATGAACTAGTAGTTATACCTCTTATTTTTTATATATCTAAATATCTAACCAGTATCTTTTTATGTTTGAGTATGTGTCTATTCAATAGCTCAACATAGTTAAGTGATGATTAACAGTGTAACACAGATAATTATATTATTCAGATTTGACAAATTTAATTATTCCTATAAAATTATAACTGAAGCCTTTCTTCTAAGATTTATTAAACATCCGAATTATGTAAATTTGTAAAAATCATATGACTATATAATATTAAAATAAATACTTTACTGGTATTCATATGCACGAGCGCATTATAAGGCTATTCGTTTTTTATATTAAATTTTTATCTGATATCACATATCTAAACAGTGCTCAAATTTTTTGAGGTGTCCGCTTTTTTTGGAATACTGTATAACTTTAATCAAATATCTTATATTCATCATATTAACGAACTTAAAAATCACAATAATTTAACTAAATTATATATTTGAATCAAGTTAAATATCTCTAAATATAAATATATTATAATTAAATTAAAAGGTTTTAATGAAAACGGAATGGTGTATAATAAGTTTCATCTTCATCACTATTCTCTCCAGACTTTTCTTTTGAACCTCTCGATTCATGTTGTTGGTAATGTTCCTCGTACGAGTCATTATATTTTGCTATGTGAAGACTTTCTCTTCCTTCAGGATTTGGTGAATAATTTCCAAATTCACCTTTAGTAAAATCATAAGCGTGTCTTCTTGTAAAATTTAAATCCTCTCTGAGATTGTCTGCACACATTTTATTCCTCAAAACTACTTCTGTTTCCGACATATCATCATTTACACCTCCATGGGCCCACTCATGCGATTCGAGAATGGTTTCATTCGAAGGATTACTTTTAGACTTTTTTTTAGATTCTTTTGTAATTTTATCAAACCTTTTAAATTTAGTTACACCCCCAGCACAAGCATCTTTATTTAAGTGACACACAGTTCTTGCCTCTTCATTAACCAAAGGCATACTTTGTACGTCTGTAAAATGTCTACTGGGATCAAAATCGTGATAAATAGAGCTTAAACGACCTCTTTCTTTCTTATTTGTTCTCAGGTTAATGTTTTCGCATTTTCCAACTAAATCATCAATTGGGTCTGATTTTGAATCGTCTTTTTCTAAACTTTTTTCTAACGCGCAGGCTCCAGAATAATCGACATAAAATGTTGCTGTTTCTTCACTTCCACATTTTATGTCTAAAATGAAATTCATTACTATTGTAATTAGTCCTCCTTTTCGCATGGGTGCTACAAAAATTTTTTATTATTTATTTAAAAAATGCAATAAATTAATAATATATTATTTATTAAAAATTGTTGTACCAGATTTATTGTCTTTATCAAAAATTTGGTAGAAGTAAAGTATAGGGCCGGAGTGAAAAAAAATTGCAAAAATTTTTTAATTAAAAATATATAAAATATTAATAAATAGATAAAAAATATTAATATATTAAATATTAAAAATTTAAACAGTATATTAAAAAGTGACAAACAATCTTACAAACCAAACATATATTATATAAAAAGTTAAATTAAGATAAAAAATACAATGAAATTTAACATTATAGGGTTTCTCAATCTATTTTTTAAGAATATATACCTACGTTGTAACATTACACATCAAGTTTTAAATAAATTTTTAAACGAGTAAATTTTTTCAATTTTTTTATCCATTTTATAACTTTACATATCAACTTATAATTTTTAAATTTTTTTAAATATTTCATTTAAGTTTGAATTATTACATATCTATTTTTAAACATTTCATTTATGTTTGAATTATTACATATCAATTTTTAAATATTACATATCAGCTCTTAATCATTTTTTTTGGAAAAATTTTCATTTTATTTCATACCAATTTTGTAATCGTTCACATCAAGTTTTAATTATTGAAAATTTTTAGACAAAAGTTTTTTATGTTTTCACCACAATTTTAATTATTTCAAATCAACGTTGAAATATTACATACCTATTTTTAAAATTTAACTAATTATAGTAATTCTCTATGCATTTTAAAGATTACATATCTACGTGTATATTTTTAATTTATAATATGGTATAAAAGTAATCAAATAAATACGAAATAATTTGTTGTAGTCTGTGTTTGAGGGAAATTCAGTAAATATATCATAACATATCTTGACAGGTTTGAAACTATTTAAGAAGTTTTAACCCTTACAGACAATGGT
>JAOXFI010000036.1:0-35065 GCA_029232285.1 Agmasoma carcini (nom. nud.) | reverse complement strand
AATATAATTCTTAACAAATTAAAATAAAATAATAATTTTAAAATAAATTTTACTTAATAACTTGTATACGATAATATAAAGAAACTATTTATAAAATGAAAATATAAATATTGAAAAAAATATTTTTAACCTATAAATTGTTTTTATTGTCCCGCCTAAAATTTAAAACCATAACGAGGAAAGTAATTTTACCTGAGACCAGGTGCTTGATTATTCAAAAATACAAGGCTGATATATTGATAGCTGACATCGCACATTCTTTTTCAATCCATTACAATACAGTGTATAATATAATAAAAAGGAACAAGAATACCGGATAGGTAGAATCAAGTTATAAAAACTGTGGTCGGAGAAAGATTTTGTTCGAGCAGCAAATTGAATTTATCGGGTGTTGTGTTAAAAATAATGCAGAAATCACGCCGAGAGGGGTTAGGGTTAGATTAAATAGCCAATTTGGTATTTTAGTATCGGATATCACTATTCACCGAATTTTAAAAAGATTACACTACAAACTGAAGAATATAGTAGAAGTTGCTATAAGTAAGAATTCAGAAGAACCCATCCGGGAAAGATTTGATTATGCCAGAGAGTTTAAGGATAAAACACTTGAATACTCAGATAACAATGTTGCTTTTCTAGATGAAGTTATTTTTAGCCTATTCTTGAAGGTTAATAGAGGCATCTCTTTGCAAAGTACAGCACCAGTTACCAGAGATCTAACGATAATATCACGAAATATCAGTATATGTGCAGCTTACAGTCAAAATGGCTTAATTCATTTTGAGCACAATATAGACACACATGATAGTTTTAAGTTTTGTGACTTTATTGAGTGTTTGTTTGAAAAGGTTAATTCAGAACCATATCTTTTAATTTTGGATAATACTCAAATCTATAAAACATCCAGAGTCCTTTAGAAAATCAACACCAGCTAACACGAATGATTATTTTTACCTACATATTCCCCGTTTTTAAACCCAACTGAGAATTGCTTTTCTAAGTGAAAAAAATATGTGATAAGATCAAACTCAAGAACGGAAACAAATATACTTTTAAAAATTAAAGAGCGGGTTGATTTAATAAGTAATAACGATTTATCAGATATCGGAGGCACATGCTAACATATTTGGAAGGATTTGAGCATGGTGAAACGATAATCGATTACATATTTGTAATTTTATTATGTTTATTTATAAATCATTTTCTTGAAAACACGGTTTTCATCTCTTAACTTTTTGTAAAATCTCCTAACTTTTTGAAACACTATATATACCTTTTTTACAAGGAATCTTAAACTCGGTTGTATTAATCAGGGTTAGATTTTTATCCATAAATATAAGATAAATTGGGGTTTCTTTAGTATATAAAGTTTTGTCAAATAACAAGAATGTTATATATTGGTTTCTTGCAGAATAAATAATAGATTTGTGGGGACTCCTGTATAAAATTTCGGTAAAAATTTTACCATTTTTTAATTATTATATAAATAATTATAAACCTTTTTAAAAAACTTATCACTATAAGATTGATTTTTTGTTTCCTCATGATATTTTTTAATTCATATTCCTTTACAAAATTACTTAGATTATCATACGACACACCTCTTCTTGGTTTCAGTTCGATCTTAATACCCGACCATACACTTTCTATAGTATTCTTTTGTTGTCTTTTATTGTTCCTAAAACCCTTATTGTGGTTAATTATACTATGTCGATATCAAGAGTTTTCAACAGCTGCAGGATAAGAAGAAATCTATTTGTTTTGATTAAGATACCATTCATTATGTTATTTTTAATATACATTTAAAAAATCTTAATTGATCTGCTGTTAAAACTTCAAGATTATTTTCTTTGTGATTTCACATATTGCACCAATAATAAATTTAGTACCCCGTATTTCAGTCTTTATTGTTGTGGGATTAAAATAAGCTTTCTACGGCAGCATGCCGTTTCATCGATTTGTACTGACCTTTTAATCCCTCCAATTTTATTTTCTGTCCAACAATATCACTAATTGCCTTAATAAAAATGTTTTCAATTTTTTCGTTTATGTTTAATTGCACAACAACTGACTAATTTGGTGTTTTATATGCATATAAACATGCGGACAATATTATTTTGTTAATTTTTATTCTTGGGAAATTAATGTTTATATATTCATTTATCTTATATTCTTTAAGTACATATTTCATCTTAATTTTACGTCATTTAAGTGTTTTTCGACTTTAACATCTTACATTCCCCCAAACAATACATTTTTTGACAGAAATATTGACTTTTACCACTTATTTTAAAAATAAAAAATGTGTTCTTTCACAATCAATTCATTTATAAAGTTTAAGAAGATCTTCTTTTTCCATGGTCTAAAACATGTGCTTTCCTGTATAGAACTCCGGTAAAAAAATTATACCCTGAATTATATAGAATATTAAATAAACAGATAGTGTTGATATCATTATCTAATGCAGGTCAAGTAAAATATTAAATGCATTTTTGATTAATTTATTAAACTTATTTCAATTATAATAAACAAAACACTTTTCGGATTAATTAAAATTAAAAAGTAATTCCAAATTATCATTACTATATACTGTATATATTTTTGATATACTATTGGCAAGTTAACTAACTAATTAAATCATTTTTCTTTGTTAAATTTTGATCTTTAAAAGTAAAAATATGGTTCTTTAGAACCTCTAAATATATTCATTCATTAATATTTGTATCTATTAAAAACTGTAATTTTTCGAAAATTTTATAATAATTCCAATATTCTTCGCAAAATAATGAAATTTGTTTGCATACAGGATTGGAAAAAAACACAAAAGCTATTATGACTCTACCAGTGCATTTCGAGCTAGTTTTCTTTTAAATAAACACAAAAACATTATATAACACAATTTATTATTTTTATATTTATAATAATATAAATTTATTTAAAAAATACGAAAACATTAAATAAAAGCAGCAAAAAAACTAGAAAATATTTTTACTAATCAATATGACCACATCATGTCAAATCACAACTTTCTAACCCTCTTTTCATGCACCTAACAAGTTTTTTGCAAAAATCACGTGGTATGATATACCAAATACGCTTTAATTCATTAAAAATCAACCGTATTTTTAGCTTTAAAAACCTGTATTTTTGATCCAGAATAAGCCCCAAGATGCTCAATTATATTTAAAGAATGAGCTCGTCGTTCCAGCTTTTAAACCCTATTCGACCTAAAGAATTCATGAGTATGCTTTGATGTATGTTTAGGATCTTATATTGTTGTAAAACATGATTTTCATGGTTTAATTTATTCAAAGAGTTTCAAGTTTTCTAATTGAAAATAAACATATTTGTATTTATGTATTTTTCCTCCTATTTAAAGTAAATTTTCAACTCTTGCAGATAAAAAATGCCCACACCATAATTTTACCTCCTCCCTGTTTTATTTTTGGCACAAGATGTTTGTGATCATAAATCGTATATTCTCTTTGCCAACAATACTGTCTTTCTTTGTTAAATTAATTCAAATGATAATTCATCACACCATCTCATATACTATTATTGTAATAAATCCACTTTTCGGTCAATTTAAACCAATCCAAAATATATTTCCCAAAGAAGAGGCTTACGTATGGCAACACAACCTCTTAAACATTCACAATTCAACCAATATCCAACATCAAACAAACTAACATCTATATTAAATTTTTACCCACTATTTTTTGATGTAATTAGTGGAACCTTTTCAACAATTTTGATCAATTTCTTCTTATTTCAATCATTTATTATTTGCTTTTTACATATATTATGTACTGATAGATATGGTAACCTTTTCAGAGATTTCTTTAAGTTTGTAATTTCAATCTTTTAATGCTAAAACTTGCCCTTTAATAAAATCATATATATGTTTACTTATATAAAAATAACATCGTAAATTCAGAAGGATTTAATTTTCTAGATTTTTTGCCACATTATTTGATGTTTTGGTATTTTTTAATTCATTCACATTGTTATAAAAATAGTAAATCATGCTATAAATGTTATTGTGTTTATTTAAAAAAAACCCAACATCAACATGCACTGGTAGAGTCATAATAGCTTTTGCGTTTTTTTTTGCCAACCCTGTATATGTGAATACAAATATTTAGAAATAAATAAAATATAAATAAATGTATTATTGGTCAAAACGTTTATAAATATAAAATAATAACTTATTTACAGTGCATTTTATGTACAGTTTTTGTGATTTTTGTTTTTACATTACTGAATCAGTTATAAAATAAAGTCATATAACAATATAGGCATTATTTATAAGTATTTAGAATGGTAGAACTAGTATATGTCATTCAATATTACCTATATAATAAAATTTTATTCGTAGGAGTAAAATACTTTAGTATAAAAAATACAAATATAAGGGTTCTCTATCCAATTGCAATCTTTAGACATCAATTGGTAAATATATATTTAATTTTATGCTTTTTCCATTATTTCGTATCGATTTGCATACTTTTATACCAAATAATAAATTAAAATTTTACACATAGGTATGAATTATTTATAATTGGTTAGAGAAACCTTATAATATAATTTCAGCATAAAAAATAAAAATAATTTAAGAATAAAAAATTTATAAAAGAGCAAACTAATTCAATGAAAAGAATCATTAAATCATAATTTTGCAGAAAACCGTAGTCAATCCGAAAAATAACAAGGTAAATATATAAGCCTTACACGACATACAATCGAAACCCTCATGAAAGACCAAATTATTTCCAACAACATCACCATTATGTGATAAACCTGGTCTTAAAACGTAAACATTAGGGCTTTTGTGAATTCTATATCTTGGGTTATTTTTCGAAGAGTGAGAGGCAAATATGACAGTCGATTCGCCAAACTCAAATAATTTCCTGCAAACTGGACATGATACCTTATTGATGCCACAGTGTTTTCTAGTCCATACGTATATGCAGTTAGTGCAGAAAAGATGGCCGCATGGAGATATACGTGGTCTTTGTGCTGTATTCATGCATATAAGACACAGATAGCCTTCGTTTGATGCATCTTGATAGACATTTGTTAGGTTTTTATCATCGTTATCTCGTAATCGAATGTAGTTATCATTGGAAAAACTCATGGCTAAAATTTTTATAAATAAAATATTAAAAAGAAAAGTGTTAAAATAAAACATAAGTAAAGAATGCAAATAAGTGATTGATTAATGATGTGATAAATAACTCATTTTTAATTGGAATACCAAAAATTAACCTTATAAATTGCTTAATTAATACCAAAATTGATTGTGGTGAGTATTAACGTAAATAAAACTATTTGTAAGGGCTTGATAGTAAGAATAAAATATTTTACATATTTATTAAATGTGATTACGTATAAATATTGTAATTATAGAAAATTGATGAATTTTTAGCTAATGATGTAAAATATAAATATAATGTGATTGTTAACACTTAATAGCCATAATATATAATTAATATAAGACACAAGGGTTCTATTAATATTCAAATATACATCAATACATTATTTATACCTCTAAATAGGCTTATTTCATACCATATTTAAGCCTTGAAAATTAAACTTGATTGTTTATAAAATATATTATGATCAGTACTTATATTTGATCTTATCAAATGATAATATAATACATTTAGCATTAAAGTATCACTTTTCAATTACCAAACGAGTTTATTTGTATGTTTTGGTGGCAAATAATTGAATATTATACACAATGATGAGGTCAATGCTTAGATTCGGACATAGTAATAATTTTGTATGATTTAGGCCAAGCACTATGTGTCATAATGATACATATTAGAGAATATCATACAAATGGTTTATAATAAACAAATAATATAATAGTAATCACAGTTTTGGTAAATAATCGCCATTAGGGAGTTTATATAAATATTTTGTTCTAAAAACCTACAATATTTATTTTGTGGTTGAAAATAGAATAGAATTTTTATAATTATGATGATTAGTTGCTTGATAGGCACGTATAGTATATTTATTGGTTGATACACATAGGATAGTATTGTTATAGCTACTATATAATGATATAACACGTGTATAATCATTACATTTACATTGATAAGTAAAATTTTTAGTTTTAGAACTAGAAAAAGCCGGTAATTTTTTTAGAACTAAATTTTTTAAAATTAGTTGGCCATATGAAAATTGTTGAACTAAGCTCCAAATTTATCAAAGAGTTAAATATGTTTATAAAAGATGTAAATAAAAAAGAAATTGATGCCTCAGATGCCATAGAATTACTTAAAGACCAGATCAATCATCTATTGTCTAAGCTGGCAAATGCTGAATCAAACTTACAAGAGCTTTTAAAAAAGCCCGAAGATCCCAACACAAGTGATATTTTATACATAAGAAAAGAAAAAATAATACGAGCCATCATATCTAGAGACATTCCAAAACCAGAAATTAAATTAGTAGAAAAATTAACAGAAGCATGCCACTCTACAGACATAAAATTTCAAAGTTTTCAAAATATTAAAGGATACTACGAGCTAAAAAATAAATATGACCTTCTTAAGGTTGATCAAACCTTAAACCAAGTAGCTTTAATGGTCCTTGATCACTCCTATCGCTCCTATAGAGGCTTTAGCTGTTATATATCAATATATAACATGGATGGTACCATTTATTTAATAGATGCAATTAGATTTAGGAAGTTAATACCTAAGCTTAGACTTCTTACGTGTGATGTGGTTAAATTGATACATTGCAGGGAGTGCGTATCAAGATTGTACTCTGACTTTGGTCAGATTTGTTGTTATAAGAATTTTGATATTGAAGAAGATGAGCATACGTATGTGGACTGGAGGATTCGTCCATTGAATGATATTTTAGTGTCTATGATGGTAGAAGGACTGCAGCTAACCATTGATCTTTCTAATTCTTGCACATCTTCAGAAATTTTTGTGCCTAGTGATATTGTTGATCCCGAGGAAGCTTTTAGGAAAAGAAATATTTTACCCACCAACTGTCCTTTTTTATCAGAAATATTACAACTTAGGGAACATATAGCTAAGCAAAATGATGAGAGTGTTTATTATATAATGACAGATTCACAGGTGTTAATGTTGCTTGAGAATACGCCTGTGACTATTGATGAGTTTGATATGCTTTTTGAGAGGATGTCGCCTCTTTTAAGATTACATGTTAACGATTTTTTGCTTGTAATGCGTAATAGAGCCGAAAGTTTTCAAAAACAAAATATCAATAATTTCTCATCGTTACAGAAGTACGCTGAAGATAGTTCTAGCAATGATGAAAAAGGTGATTCTAGTGTATTTATCATTTCATCTGACGAATAAATTAGATATTGAATCAAAGAAATTTGATTGTTTATTTATTTAGTTATATACTTAAGAGTTGAAAATTGTGATATTTTATAATCACAAATAAATAAATTTTGAAGTGAAAATATTATTTTATCTGGAATTTACAGTTTTTTATTTCCTATTATAATAAATAACAATATAAAAGTTATCAGGATGTCATATTTTACATGTTTATCATACACACAGGGCATCTCATTCTTAAAAATATATCAGACTATTATTCATATCACATCATTTTATATTTTTATTCTAATATCTGTCATATAATCTTAATTGATCAACTTTCAACAGAAATAAACTTTTATTATTTATATTTATTACTTTTAAACAGTTCTATAATATTATATTTTTATCATTATAATTAAAATATTTTTGGTTAGTTAGTCAATTATGATATTGAAATTACAAAAATGATTAATTATATTTTAACAAAACTTAATAGTATAACAGAAATGAATACTTTAATTGATATAAAGCCATATTTGTTAACTTTGTTTTGAAATTTAATATTATAATAAGTATGACTATGAAATAATTTTATTGATCAAATCAAAAAAATATGCTTGACGGGAATAGAACTCCAATATATAAGACTTGTTTTAATTTTAACATTTAAAATAACAAAAACATATAAATTATCAATCTATAATTTGAAACATGGTTTTATAAAATTTTTATAAAAAATTTACACAAAGTCATGAGAAATGATCCAAACTTTCATTTGAACAATTACATATACAAAGTAATGGAATTCTTAAAGTCTGATAATCAATACCACTCTTACTCTGAGATAAAGAGCAAGACGGGTGTTGATATTCTCAATAATCACATTATTTTACGTAGTCTAAAATCCAATTCAAAAATAGATATAAAAGATGGATATTTAAAGTTTCAACCTACTTTTATAATAAATAGTAAAGAAGATCTTGAAGATATACTTAAAAAACGCAATGGAGGACTAGAAAAGTCTAAAATACTTGAATGTATACTTGGTAGTAAATTTTTAGAAGAATTAAAGAACAAAATAATTCTTAAAGATATGGATGGTTCAGAGATTGTTTATTATAATGAAATTGAAGGTTTGGATATTGATGATGAGATTAAGAAAATGTATACTGATATTAAAATACCAAATTATTTGGATTTGATAGAAGAATTAAAGAGGGCTGGTCTTAAGAGTGAGAATCAAGAAACACAGAAGAGAAAAGTTGCAGTTAAGCCTAAAAAGGCTAAAAGAAGAAGGCGAAAGATTAAAATAACGAATACACATGTTAAGAATTTAGATCTTGAGAATATGAATGATTCTGACTGATATAATAAAATTTATTGATTGATAATAATTGTGTATATGATTAAAGACGAGGGTTGATGTACTTAATTTAGAATAAAATAATTATTAATTTTAAGTAATATAAATATTTGTTATAATTTGAATATATTTATTATTGAGACTTAATATAGCTTAGCTACGATACAATTACCTATCTAGCAGATTTTATGTTCAATTTATTTAAGAAATAATAAAATTTTATCTATCGCTCATCATACAAAGGATTACAACAAAAGAGATAATTTACATAATAAACAAATTCAATATAAGAACATGCTTTAAAACAATTTACTTATTACATCCTGTAAAGATACCCCTACAGTTTGTACACTATAATTATTTTAACAAGACTTTAGACGTTCAATATCAAAATTATTTTTATAATTTTTCATTTAGAGCTTGAATTTCTAAAATAATATGTATAATTGAGTTTAAATCAGGTGATTGTGCTATATATTTGGTCATTTATGTTCTATCATCAAAAATATCATGTCTTTGTTAGAAATATATTTAGGATTGTTATCTTACTAAAACTTAAATTTATCCCTTTCGTATAAATGACAATATTATCAATCAAAACATCAACTTATCAATATGATTTGAACTGAAACACCCCAACCCATAACTTTTCCTGTATAGCACTAAAATCAACATAAAATATCGTTTATTATTTATAAACAACGTTAATTTTATAAAAATATTTTATCCCGGTGTTATTATTATAATATATCAATCATTCTATAAACATTATCTGAATCAAAATATATTTCTTGTTAAGTAGGCATTTATGAGCAGAAAGAAACTATTTTATATCAAAAAACACAAATTGACACGTTTTCAAATGGTTATATTTTAATAACTTTATCAATGAAATTTTATGATCTTTCCTGATGCTGAAAAAACTCCGAATCTTGTTTTCTACTGACTATGACCTTGTCTGTATACTTTCTACATTTATCTAACGCAATACTGATAGATAAATGATGACATATACTTAAGATTTATATTTTGATATCTGATTGAAGTAAATTACTCTTTAATAACTCTGATACATGTATATACGATAAAATTGTTGATTTTCCACAAAATTATAATGCATTCATATACACTTATAGTCTATTTTGGATTCCAACCTTGTATATTTAACATAAATACAAAAAATTATTCAAATTAAGTGTATATTGCTTATTTATGATTATATTTAATTAAAAAATCATATTTTGTAAAAAATGTTAAGTTTTTATATATTAATATAAAATATAGTGATACTCACATCATATAAGGGCAGTGACTATGCTTGCAACAGCACAACTATAAATAGTAAAAAAATCACTACCCCCCAATGGTAACCCAAGGAAAGCCACCAAAGTTTAAATAAATCAGTTAAAATCAAGTCGATTTACGTCAAATAATTACTACGACTTGACCCACCATGCCCCTATGGCAATATTATTTTATTTATTGCATTCAAAACATTATTTTTTTATACTATTAAATTTCTATAGATCAAATCCCAATCCATCTACACCATAAATTATTTCAACAACAAACATTTAATACATAAATCATCAACTCTACACAATTTAAGTTCATTTGTACTTAAAAATAAATTACAAAATATTTTATTCATTTTTTCAAAACTGGTAGGTATTGAATCTTCTTAAACCTTCTATATTTTATCTTTCTAACATATTTTTCCATTTGCTTGAGATCTGTTTTGTTTTTGAAAGTAAATATCATATTTAAATCACTTGACAGGCTATAGCCACTGCTCATGGTCTTAATAAAGCAAAGATAATCAGTAGGTATGATATAACCAATCTTATGAGCCTTTGAGTCATAAATACCAGTTTGACAAGAGTATAACACAATATTGAATTGTTCATTTAACATGCAAGTGTAATTTTTACACTTGAAGGATATTCCTGGCTTACCAAAGTAAATCATAAGATAAAGAAAATTTTTAAAAATAAAAAGATTTAATACAAATTTATAATAAATCTTAAAATTAATGAAAGAAGGCTTAATATTCGAATAAGCATGAAATTTAACTAATAATAGTACTGATATCATAGCTAATTGTTTATATATCTATATTTTTTTAAAAAAATCAAGATATTGAAAAATATCGAAATTAAGAAAATTAATAAAGCTAATTGTACAATACTTGATAATTATAAAGTATTGGTTATTTCCAATACCACAAAATATTAAAAATTTGATTTACTATTAAATATGTTAACTTTTTTATCTCATATAAGAGGCAAATAAATGGTTTAGTTGATCTTAGAAGAGTACAGACCTTCACGTATTACAGAGTGGAAATACAATACTTAAGTTATAAATAATTAGGTTGATGGAATATTGTAACCCTGTTATTCAAACTAACAATAGCTAGACACTCTTTTTACTAATAAAGAAGATTAATTATAATCTCAAATATATAAGCTGGTCTGTATGCGTAGATCACCAAACCAACTTCAACCCTATCCTATAGTAGATACCTTTAAGTTTTTATTACCACCTTATAAAACGGTTTATATATGAAAGTCTAATTTTGCTATTATTTTTATCTTTAGTATATTCTCTATTGATGTGTTACAATTTTTTGAGGTTTTTACATGCTGTCGGGCTCTCTCCTTGGTCTTTCTATATGAAATGTAAAAAAGTGAGGATTTTTTCAATCATTATTATCATCCTTTTTATATTGGATCAATAAGCTTTTTTAATATAGGGTTCTCCATCAAAATGTAAATTTTCATACCTAGGTGCAATCTTAATTTATTATTTGGTATAAAAGTATGCAAATAGAGACTAAATAACTAATATTAAAATATATATTTACCGGTTGATGTGTAAAGTTGCAATTGGATGGAGAAAGTCCATATTACTACAAAAGAATAAATTCAGTTGATCATAAACAACATAAAATAATCAACTTCAACAACTACGACCTTTACTTTGTAACATGTTTTCAAAGAAGGGCTCGACTGCCTATGAATCAATTTTTTATTAAATATTGTGGCGTACGCGGTTTTTTACTCATATAAAATTGTCTATATTGATATTTTATCAATAATTGCTATCTGCCATAATTTTTAGGCTATAAAAAATATCCAATTTTATTATTTTCAAAGATTTAAGATCCCTCCCTCCAATAGCTTTTAATACAACCAACTTTAATTAATACCGTTATCTTAAACACACACAAAACATATTAATAGAAACATACTTAAAGTGATCAATATTTACTTTAAAGCTTACAAACAATACAATTTGATTTTCTAAATCTCTTTATTCTCTATTTTTTTAGTGTTCTCTGCTTATTAGGATTATCAATAATCACCTCCTCAATAAGCAACCCCTTTTGTTTTCTAATCTTATCAACATATAACCTAAATTTATCAACCCTAAGGAATTTAGAACCAGTAACCGTAAGATATGCCGTCCCTTTAGTATTTATCCTTAATTCATCCACAAAATCATTAAACAAAAATTGTGGAACCAAACACCTAACCACAAAGAAAGATAGATTCTCATCATAATTCTCATCCACCATCTCAAACATATACTTCTGTAGCAAAATATATAACAATCCTAAATATTTTTCTTCAATTGATATACAAATTTCATAAAAAAGTGGACATACAGCAGGAGATGAACTTTTATAAACTGATTGTACTATATTCTTAAGAATATTGAATATATTAACACTAGATGTACTCCTTAGTTCAACTACAAACCTACTAAACATAACCCTCTCATTAATAAGAATACCACTCTCAGTAAAAATCTCAAGAACACTTTCTATCAATTCAAAATCAGTTTCACTCTTTATACAGAACTGATTGCAGTAAGGAGTATCTATACATGAGTACCCATCATGATCAAACGCTTCAGACAATGGTAATATCTTAACATATACATCTAAATCTTCAGATCTATGTCTCTTCTCAGCTGATAAAGTAGAAAACTCTCTAAAAAGAAGATTTATATCCATACTCTTCAAAGCATACCCCATATCACAAAGATCATTCAAAATTTTCTCATATTGTACCTTACCAGCACAGCTCACCTCAAACTCACAATACTTATTCATAACAACCCTCAATGTTTGTTCCGTGTATGACATACAACGAAAACTATCTTTAATATTTTCGACATCTTCCAAATCATCTACTACTATTTTGGACTTAAAAAATGGAGAGAGTGTGTTATGAAGTTTAAAATCTACAGGAACATCACAAATAAGAGTATTCTTATCAATATCTGCTTCTATGCACACCAAATCAGGCCCAAATGCTTCTTCTATCTCATCAAACCCATCAACTCTAAACCTTCTAATACATTTTATATTTATTTTCTTAATTCCATTCTTTGATATAGCAAAATATTCTCGTTTTGATAATTTTCCTTCAAATATTCTAACAATATGCAGTAAACCATCAATAGTGTGCATATTTTTATCCTTAAGGAGAGAGTAAACGCATATACCAACAAAAGAAGGTTTAATGTCCCCATATATATTTAAAAACTTATGATAATCAAGCCCTTGATTGGGTGTTTGATTATCTATCGTGATATTTAATTTATTTATACAATAAAATATAATCTTGTGGAGAGGAAAGACTGATCTCAAGATTGCCTTTTCACTTGGAACAGCAATTTTATATTTTTTAATTAAATTTTCAACATCATTTTGCCGAATTTTATATCTAAGAGTTGAGAATGCCTTGAAGGCACTTGTTATCGTATTTATTTTTGAAAAGGTATTTGTTGAATAGCAAATACCTGCACACAACGAAGCCGAACTCAATATAACATTGTTCCTATCCCATGAAAATACATCATCACCCATTAAATGATTCATTTCATAAAGAATAGACTCAAGAGAGCAATCGTCAACAACCTTTTCGATCTTATTTAGTACCAATATACACCTTTTCTTATTAACAAATTTTATCAAACTGTAAGTTCTTGGTGTTATACCTTCGTTAACATCAATAAGTATAACAAAATTATCAGAATAGATGGAAGAACAAAAAATCAAATGCTCAAAATCAACATGGCCTGGGGTGTCCAATATGATATGATCATCTGACAGCTCAATTGGTGTTAGCTTAAGCGTAATTCCTCTGACTTGTTCATCCTTACGGCTATCAAGATATCTTAGCTCACCGGCAAGAGATTTAGAGATATAACCATCTGAAGCAATCAGGCTATCGATCAAAGTTGTTTTGCCATGGTCTATATGTGCAATAACGCAAGTTATTTTTTTCATGACTATGTAAAAAATTTGGATTGTTGTTTAAAATTCTTATTATAAGTATTAGTTGACTTAGTAATTCTATTACAAGACAGCGTCGCCTAGTGGTTATGGCGGTAGATTGCTAATCTTCTTTCCTTTGGATGCGCGGGTTCGAATCCCGCCGCTGTCGGTTTTTTGTTCTTTTTTTAAAAAATTAAAAACTACATACAACTCAAATTTTTCACTGTAAATACTTTTTATTATAATATTTTTTTATCATGAAAATTTTTTATCTATGACTGAATATAAAATTGTAGAGGAGAAATCTAGTGAGAATGAATCTGAGTTAAATATTCCAAGCATATTAAATGACTCTAATATTATAGAAGGTGAATCAAAGTCATTTATTGAGGATTTTACAGATAATAATTTAGTAATTTCAGATGAAGCTAAAGTATTTGAAAGACATAATTTGGATGATGATCCTGTGAATGTTTATATGTCTTCAATAATAGATCAAATTGAAAGTGTTAATATGAATATTGACCGTATATATAAAGAGAAGTCTAATGATAGAAAGGTATTAGAAGATGTTCAGAAACATTTAGTGATTGGTAATGTGATTGAAGCTAGAAAACTTATCAATTCACACATTCCTAAGTATGAAGTAAAGCAGGCAGACTTTTTACAGAGTTTCTTTGAACTTAAGTGGCCAGAGATATCTAATTTTTGTACTAATGAGTGTATACAGATTCAAGATAACGTTTTGAAGATCAAAGAACATCATATAAGGCTAGAAAATGCTTATGAAAAAAGGGCGAATGAATCTAAGTTATTAAAGGATGCTATTTATCAACAAAATAAAGAGAGTATGTCACAGATATCATCACTAACATCCGAAAACACAAATATCAAGGACAAGGTGCATGAGTATATTAAAAGATATGGGGATAATGATCAGCTTAAGTCGTGCCTTGCGATGGATATGATTGAAAACTGTGGTAATATATTGGAAGGGTTTGACAATAAAATTAATGATATGGAAAAGGCGATATTTGATAAGAATTTCCAGATTGAAGCTCTTAACAAGAGAATTAAGAAAGATGAAATTGGATTTCTAAGTTCGCAGATTGATAGTCTTAAGTCCACTCAGGATAAATTACAAGAAGAAAATTTAGGGTTTAGTGATGCGATACAGAAGCTCAGTGAAAAGAATGTTAAGCTTAAGAAGGATCTAAATTCTTGCCATAATGAGTTGAAAAAGTCAGTTGATGTTATTAAGAGGAAGTCGGAGACTATATCAAGACAAAAAACTCTTATTGAAATGCTTCAGAACAAGTTTTCTAGGGGTAGAAATTATCCAATAGAAGATCTGAAACGTAAGAAGGATGAGATTCGAATAAGATTAGAGGTTGAGAAGGACATGCTGAAGAAGCAGTTGCTTGAAAAGGAAATGAGTGACTGTGACAGAAGATTATCTGATTTTTTGGATATAAATAAGAAATAAAATATTTTATTGTATTTAAGTAATTTGTCATCAATAAAGATGAACATTTATGTTAAGGGGGGCAATTATGAGGTGGAGAGTAATAAAACCGAGTTGATTAAATATGATAAATTATTTTATAAAATATGTACATATTAAGTCTAAATGTGGTAAAATAGGTGAAAGCATGTATATCATTACGAATTGATATAAATATCAAATTGTTACTAACTAACAAATATATCATATGATAAGCGTAATCAGCTAATTAATTGTTGATTGTGTCATATTTCATCATCGAATGCTGGATATGTTTTTATGTTCCGATGATTTTACTTTCTACTATTAGAATTAAGCAAATTCTCAAATTGAAATATTTTAAGTAAATTATTTATAGATTTTAAAATTGATATATTAATTTTATATAAGATTGATTTATATTATAAACAACATCTATTAATTAATAAATACATCAATCTTATAGGCTTATCACAATATATTAGAATCATTGACTTTTAGCTGTAGATAAAATAATAGTTACAGCACTTGATTTAATAATACAATATTTATTAATATTAAAAAAAAACAATTAATAGTTATAACAGAGTCCTTAGTCACATATAGAAATCTATAACTATCAAAAAACAATATGATTTTAATTAACACTAAAATTAAATTTATAATACAAAAATATTGGATATTTTCTAAAACTTTGTGTATATAAACAGCCCAATACGATTCGAAATCGACTCTAAACATAAACTATTAATCATCCTATCAAATTATTAAATTATCATACGTTTCAGATGGATTATAAAAATCTTTGAAAAATTTTACTCCATGTTTAGGAAGAATATTACTTTCACAGAAGCTGAACTTGAGGTTTTGGGTTTTTGGAAGAAGAATAACACCTTCAAATCGTCTTTAGAACGTAATAAGAACAAAAAACGTTTCGTTTTCTATGATGGGCCTCCTTTTGCTACAGGTCTACCACACTACGGCCACATTTTGTCAGGGACTATCAAAGATACCATCGGTAGGTTCTACCATCAGCTTGGGTTTGATGTTCCTAGGAGATTTGGTTGGGATTGCCATGGCCTTCCAGTTGAATATGAAATTGATAAACAATTGGGTATAACCGATAGAAAGCAAGTACTCGATATGGGTATTGCAAAATATAACGATGAATGTAAAAGTATTGTTATGAAGTATTCATCTGAGTGGGAAAGCACTGTTTTAAGAATGGGAAGATGGGTTGACTTTAAAAATGGATATAAAACAATGGATCCCAACTTTATGGAATCAGTATGGTATGTTTTCAAGCAACTCTTCACTAGAGACAAGGTCTATAAAGGTTATAAAATCATGCCTTTTTCTACCGCATGTAAAACACCTTTGAGTAACTTTGAAGCTAATCAAAATTACAAGGATGTTAGTGATCCTTCCGTTTTAATAGCCTTCCCTTTAAAAGAAAAGTTTAAAAACTTTGAAGTATCACTTGTGGCCTGGACCACAACGCCTTGGACTTTACCTTCAAATTGTGCACTTGCAGTTAATCGAGATTTTACTTATGATATTTTCCTTTATAAAGGTTTTTATTATATCATGCATACTGATAGGATATCTTCTTATCTAAAAGGATATAAAGTTGTTGGTCAATTAAAGGGTGCCGAATTGGTTGGACTTGATTATGAACAACCTTTTGATTATTTTGAATCTGATCGATCAAGAGGCTTTTTTAAAGTACAAAGTGCAAAATTTGTTTCTGATTCTAATGGTACAGCAATTGTTCATTGTGCACCTGCATTTGGTGAAGATGATTATAATATGTTCATTGAAAAAGGATTGATCACTGAAAAAGACGATGTGCCATGCCCTGTTGATGAAAATGGAAAGTTTACAATTGGAAAATACAAAGGCGTATACTTTAAAGATATGGATAAATTTATATTGAATGATATCAAATCTAAAGTTCTCATAAATTCAAGAGTTGTGCATTCTTATCCATTTTGTTGGAGAAGTGACACCCCACTTATGTATAGGTTGGTTCCTAGTTGGTTTATCAAAGTTAGTGATCACAGAGAAGACCTGTTAAGAACAAATGATCAAACTACATGGGTTCCTGCAGATATCAAAACTAGAAGGTTTGGTAATTGGCTTGCAAATGCCCGAGACTGGTTAGTATCAAGGAATAGATTTTGGGGTACTCCTATGCCTATTTGGGTTAATGAAGATAACGATTATATCTGTATAGGATCAATTGCTGAGTTGGAAGAATATAGTGGTGTAAAGGTTACAGATATTCACCGTCAGTTTGTTGATCATATAGTTATTAAAAAGGATGGTAAAGAGTACCGAAGAATAGATGAAGTCTTTGACTGTTGGTTTGAGAGTGGATCTATGCCTTACGCTCAAGATCACTATCCTTTTGATTCTGATTTAGATGAACAGGTTAAGAATCTTGATTTAGGGGAGAAATATCTTAAAATGGATAATTTTCCGGGTGACTTTATTGGTGAAGGTATTGATCAAACACGTGGATGGTTTTATACTTTACATGTTATTTCAACGCTTCTTTTCGATAAGCCAGCCTTTAAGAATGTAATTGTGAATGGTATTGTATTAGCTGAAGATGGTAAGAAGATGTCTAAAAGACTAAAGAATTATCCTGATCCAAACCTGATATTTGATAAATATGGTGCTGATTCGCTAAGAATGTACTTATTGAATTCACCTGTTGTAGAATCTGAAAATTTGAGGTTTAGTGAATCGGGTGTGCATGGTATGTTAAAAAATCTTTTGATTCCTTGGTATAATTCTCTGGTTTTTACTATGGATTGCTCCAAATCTGAATCCAGACTTGAGATGGATAGTTGGATAGATTCTAGGTTAAGCAACTTAACCTATAATGTTGTAACTCAAATGGAGAATTATCGTCTGAATGGCATATTGAATCTTGCTTTGAAGTTTATAGATGATTTAAGCAATTGGTACATAAGAATCAACAGAGCTGCACTTAAGAAGAATGGTGGCCATTTGTATTATATACTGGAGCAATTCTCTATAATAATGGCATCGTTCTGTCCATTCTTTTCTGAGTATTGTTATCAAAGTGTCTCTAAGAAATTGGAATCAGTCCATTTTGAGGAAATCATCAAAGGTACGCCAGTGATCCATCCATTTGATACTACCAAGAAGGTTATTGAAAGTATAAGGCAGTTGCGTGAAAGTCACCAAATAAGTCTTAAAACGCCTTTGAAATTAGCAACAGTTGTCTGCGATGCTGATACAATGGAGCTATTAAAGGAATATGTCAATGTTATCAAATCAGAGTGTAACCTTCTTAACATTCTTTTTGAAAATGAATCTAAGTATGCTTACACATTTGATTCAAAGCCAAATTATATGTCTTTAAGGGAAAATAAGTCAACAATTAAGAAGAAGAGTAGTATAATTAATTCTTTCACTGAACAGGAGTGCAAAGGATTATTCCGAGACGGATGTGTTGAGAAAGATGGCTTTGTATTTACTAAGGCTGATGTTATAATTAACAAAAAATTTGTTGGTATTGAAGACTCCGGTTACTTTGACAATTATGGTGTGATAATTGATAAAACTACAGATGAAGTCATTATTGAACTCAAAAACGCACGAGAGATGTTTTCTTTTATACAAAGATTAAGGAAGAGCTGTGGTTTACTTCCTGATGATGAAGTTATGATTGATATTGGAGACAATTATTTGAAAGAAATAACCAATAAACACTATCCGCAGGTTATACTTGGTAAAGAAGGAAATATGATTACTGAAGGTAAGCATCTTTTTGAGGGAAAAGAAGTTGAAGTCCAGATATTTAGAAAATAAAGATTAGGGTTTAAGTTTGTTAATTATTTTTTTTATGATATTTTTATAAATTACTTTTAAGCCTTCATTTTCATATCAGATCAATGTTTCTACAGATATTTATGTTTTACTATCTTATGTATGGTATATGCTATAAATAAAAAGAAATACATTTGAAATAATTTTTTATTTTCTAATCTTCAATATCATCAAGTCCAAAATCATCATCCCTTCTACATACAACAACAGAGACATTTTCACTTGCATTCTCGACCAATGACTTGTACATATCAAAAGTAACAATTCTCTTCGTTTTATTGAACAAATCAAATATTTGACTCTTAAGCTTTTTGTGTTTGGGCTCGTTAACACTTAATAACAAGCTCAATGCATTATAAGTTCTAGAATCTGTTATTCTGCGCAACATCTCATTCTCTTGTGCTTCTTTAGCTGCTTCATTCTCCTGTGACATAAGAAAAAATTTTGAGTAAAAAAAAAAGGATTGGATTTTCTACAATTTATTAAAAAATCTTGACATGTAGTGGTCTATGATCTCTCTAACGCTTGGGTTCTTTTCAATTTCCTTAAAGAGGGACTCTAACGAAGACGGACAAAGAGGAGCATGTCTACGTATCATTAGAAGTAATATAATTTCTCTATCAAACATCTTATTTTTTACATAATAAAGAAACACTTCCCTAGCATGGGGATTCTCAGCCATATGATCTACAACATAATGGTAATTTCCAAGATAATTAATACCCTTAGATAAAAATAAAAAGGTATTAAAATATCTATTAATATTCTTATCATATGATGACTTCAAGGCATCACAGTTATAGAACTTTCCTTCGTTAAGATCATTGAGTCCACTTGACAATAATTTAGGTCTAACAGAATTAAATAAATTTTTAAGAGATACACAGGCTTCTGGTGTTAGAAAACTTAAATACAAATAGTGGGTTTCAAAAAGATTTTTGTGCTTTAGGAAAAACCTGACCACAAAAGGTTCAAGACGATGATTATGACTTAGAACACTCAAGCAATCACGAGCCCACTTCATTCCGTACTGTCGTAGTGTTTCATATAAGAATTTGTGATCAATTATTTCTAAGAATTCGATGAAGAAAGCAGGCATTCTAGAAGGTAAAAGCAAGGAAATAAGGCCAATAATTATTTCTATATTTGTGTGTGACCGCTCTAATCCATCTAAACAATTTTTAAGGAATCTAAGGTAGAAAGGAAAAAATAAATAATTTGATTTTTCATATGCTTGTAAAAATATAGGAAGAGACTCCTCTAGAGCAGAATGTATGTTGTAAATATACGAAGACATAGCATCAATCTTGTAATAACTATATACACCGGTGTTTCTAGTGAAATGTGACCAACAATGTTTAAAAATGTCTATAAAGTTATAATTAGGGTACTGTATCAATAAATCAAAGTCAACTTGTCGTACTGGTGGAAATTTTATCATTAAAGATTCAACTTTTCCAAAGAAATTTTGTATTTTATGATTATTTGTATGTTTGTTCAACGTTTCTATTGTATGTATAAAGTCAAAAACAGAACAAGACTTTAGATCATCTAGCAAAAGATTACTGAGTAAGTCTAACGCAAACGGAATGTTCTTATTTTCATCTTTTCTTAAAGAACGAGCTAGACTCTGGTCATATTCTCTCACATTTAGCAGATTTACTTCTATAAAACCTTCTACTAGGCTAAGATTAAACTTTTTAGGATCATCTGAATAGACAATCCATCCAACTACATCTGATTTAGCTTTTTGGGATAAATCTAAAACTCTTGAAATCACGGAAAAAATAAACTTTGGAGGTGATTTTGTTTTCAAAATTTGGCCTACAAGATATTTACAAAGTATGGTACATTGATCATCTATATCATTACTTTTCTTTAAAAAGTCCATTATCTGATTAAATA
Source organism: Agmasoma carcini (nom. nud.) (assembly GCA_029232285.1). Lineage (NCBI taxonomy): Eukaryota > Fungi > Microsporidia > Thelohaniidae > Agmasoma > Agmasoma carcini (nom. nud.). The sequence goes on along the minus strand of JAOXFI010000036.1, from coordinate 13,835 downwards.
CAGCGTACTTTGAATCTGTAAGCAACCCCTTCCAATGTTCTGAGATGAAATCTCTCTTTGATATGCTAACACTTCTACCAAGTTGTAATAGGAAAGACTTAATCTCCTGTAATTCATAGTTCTCGATCACCCTAATTGTAATCTTCTCTAGATGAGTTGGCTTACGAAGTAATTTGAGTGATTGAAAGTTATCATTAAATAATTGTATAACAACTGGATCACTAGGCGTCTTATAATCAAGTTCTGGGTTTTGCTTCCTGTCTGCTACATAATTTGATCCAGAAATGGAGAAAAGTGAAAACTTATGTGTGAAAGAAGTGCCATCTGTAGATCTATACTGACTTGTTCTATCTCTATAAAATAATTCTGTGGCCAAATCAAATGCTTGTGAAGCACCAACCTTTTCTATCAACTGTATGCAAATGGATAGGTTTACAGCAATAATATTATTCTTTTGCTCAGTATTGAGATCATTAGCAGATAATCTTAAGAAATAGTTAAGGTTAGTCACCATTGCCACTCTAAGAGGGTAATGAGAAGCATATCGTACAGAGAATTGGACTAGGTTTATAAAAACAGTTCTGAAGGAGTCTAAATCAGTCAATTTAAGATTCTGAACAATTATTCTAGCCGTCGGTGATATTGATTCAAAGGTTTTACTCAAGACATGTGAACAAACCTCTCTAATAGAATAATCAAGGGCAGAAGCAATTACCTGTCTAAGACTGCCATCAAATTCTATTTTATATCTTAACAGATTATCTTTCATCTTAAATGGTCGAGGTACCAACTTTAAATTAAATGTTTTGTATAAAGTTGTGATCCTCTCCCTATTCTGTATCGGAGTGCATGTACTGAGTTCACCAAATATTTTTAAAATATCCATTAGCCAAGGGTTTTTAGGTATAAAAATTATTCCTTTCAAGCTCTGCTCTAGGATTGAAGCACAGAAAAATACAGCAACTGTAATTCTCCTATATTCGATGGCTTTCAGAAGGTAAGATTTGATGTCAAAGACAGACAATGGAATTGTCTTGTTTTGTCCTAATGTTATAGTTCCAAATAAGCTTCCCAACTGTTTAACAAAGAATATTTCATTGTCTACCTTATATGAGAACATTAGACGAGCAATTAAAGAAATTTTTTCAATCAGCAAATCAATAAAGATGTCATTCTGAGCAAGCGCGTATGCAAAAATACCATCCAACCCATCATCATCAGTGTTTGATATTAGCTTCAGCAACAATGCCCGAATAGAAGTATTATACTTGTTGTTGTTAGAGTTATTGGCTTCGATAAATGTATCTACCATATCAATACAGGTTTCGTTTCCATCACTACTATCAAGTACGATGTCTAATAAAGATTCTAGTTTTATTTGGTTTTGACTGTCTTCATCAACAAGTATAAGATTTTTCTTAATTAAACCATTTCTCACAGATTCTATTCCTTCTATATCGTTCAAAAAGGATGGCATTTCAGAAACGAAAGCGGTGCAAAGAGAAAAGTGAAATGAATATTCTCGCTCAGACGATGGTGATTTCAAGCTTTTCTTAATTTGATTTAAAATAATTCCTAAATATGGCTTTGGATAAATTCCTTTCTTAATCAATTCACCAAAAAATTGTGATAAATAATCTGAATTAGGTAGTCTGTGAAGACTAGGGAAGCTCTCTGTTAATATAGTAAAGACCTTCTTAAGCATTTTAGGTGAATTTGCAGTCAATTTTTCAATCTTATAAATAGAAATGTCTGTGTCTGTCTTTGTGTTGATAATTTCATTGATAAGCTGTGATGCTTGATCATAGGTTGTGTGTTTTGGAGGTGTAAACGTATTTTTTAATTTTATTAGTTTTCTTTCCATTTCTAAATAAATATCTTCTAAAACTTCGATTCTTGGACTATCTCCCTCTTGCTCTTTTCTCCCAACTTCTATTATCTTTTCAATTTTGTTCATAATGGTTAGTAAAATTTCTGGAGTAAGTGGGAACATCGTATTTTCTCTGGTTCTTTGAATCTTATCAGCCTGTCCATTATCACCAGGTGTCAATTCAGATTCACTGTATATTCTATTTTCCAGGTATGAAACGAAAGGCCCAATGTTTGATAAGGGTAGATGATCAAGCCAGACCAAAAGATTAAGACTGTCTCTCCTAGAGCTAAGTATTATCAGATCAAAACAAAAATCGGTGGGCTGATGAGAATCAGTCACCAGATTTAACATTTTATTCTCTAATAGAATATCAAGTACTTTGGTGATTGGTAATGAGATTTCAGACAAAGATGAGAGTACTACATCAGATTTTCTATTGAACATTGTATAAAATATGAAATGTGAACTTGTGCCTTCACCAAAGTGCTTAAGTAATTGCTTAAAAGTGTCTTCAAATGATGGATAAACCTCCAATAATCCTAAAATACAATACTCTGGTGATTTCTGTTTGATATACTCTATAAGTTCTCTTGAATCTATCATTTCTATGGTTTTAAACAATTGTATTGTGTTAAAGTTAGATTCGTACTCCAAAGTTTTCTTGAATTTATTATTTCTAAGCTCCTCTTTAGAAACAAGTTTGTTGCAGTAAATATTTGAGAAAATTTGAACTCTATACTGATCACATTCAATTAAAGATTTGATAAATTGTATTTGATGATCCCGATTTGGCCATTTTGTGAAAAGAATGTCATACGGCACTGTGATTATTCCACTTAGAGACACCCAAGCATCGATGATTAGATAAAGTGAGTCGATGGTCCATAAGAAGTCCTTCTGTGTCAAACAATGGTAAATATCTCTCCAAGCCAAGTTGAAATGGGCGTTTAGTGATTTTAAAACAATTGAGATGTCCCATTGGCGATCAGAGGTGTCTGCCATGAATAGAAGCAGATCTGCGACTTCTGAATTAGAAATGGTTCTTTCCTCTTTGATCCTTGCAAAAACTGAATCAACTGATGTCTTTGAAGGAGGAAACAACTTGTTTATAGCAGATTTAAGGGTTTGTTTAGAATCTGTTTCCATTGGGGAAAATTTTTCTTGATAGATTTCATATGTTTTGTTCTTGGCTATCTATTCTGGAAATCAAAGATTTTTTGTTGTTGGAAGCGTAAAAATATAAAAAGAATAGATTTAGAATGTTTCATGGTGAATGTAATATTAAAAAGGTGAAAGTTACGTGTTTTAAGATATGATTTGTTTTAATTATGATGTGTAAACAAAAGGAAGTCAATAACATGTCATTTCGAGCGTAAATTATATAATAAATGATTTATATTTTATATTAAGATAAGATGTGACGATTGGAATCTTGTCTAAGAAAAAAATAAATAAAAATAAACATTTTACTGAGAATTTTCAAAAATGTATTTAAAAAGGTTTTAAATGCTAAAATGTCGCTAAAGTTGTATAAACAAATGTGTGTGGTTTTTAAATAGCAAGTTTTTGCTCATTATATATCAATCAAATAAGAATATATAATTTGTTGTAAAATTTGTCTGATTATATTTCTGTTATTTATCTTTTATCTGTTCTAAACCATGATGTTGAGGAAATATAGTAAATATATTAAGTATTGTTAACAATTTATTATAATTTTATGATAGTTTCGTTTTTAAATATTATGAGATTTTCTCATTTAACTGCCAAATTATACTCTATATCAAATATCAGACATACAGAATTGGCAAAAAAAAAACGGAAAAGCTATTATGACCACACCAGATTATATCATGAGTAAATGTCTTTTAAAATAAAATACATAACTTTATACAAGAAATTTTATTATTTTTATATTTATAATGACGTATATTCATTAAAAATACCAAATAATGTGTCAAAGAACTGTAAAAGTAAATAACATTGATTAAATTGTATTTATTACATAAAAATACCTTAATAATAGTTTATTTGTCGAATATGCTTGTCTAGGCAAAAATATGAAAAAACATAAAATAGTATCGATTGGAAACCTCTCCGCTAATATTCACGTTTTTTACAAGGAATCTTAATTATCAATAAACTTACCATAGGAGAAAAGCTGAACCAGCAAGTAAAAATTTCTAAATCAAACAACAATGATAAAATGGACAGAATTGCGGTGATAATGACTCTACAATATTCGTGCTTTGTAAAAGGCAGTAAAAAAAATTAATTGTCATGTCACCTTAACCATCTTATAATAAGACTTTAAAGACACCATTTTATATTGTAAGCTGGGCTTAGTGCTATTATGCACACCAACCAGCTTATATCTTCGAAATCCCCAAGTAGCACTTCCCTGCCAAAGGAGAAGAGTTGTCTGTCTATTTACCGCAAACCAGTTTCCCAGAGTGAACAAGGTTATCCATATCCCCACGGCCCGGCTTTAGGCCATGGTCTGTTATAGCGTAATTAGCTGTTGTTTCAAACGTTACCACTTTGCAGCACGTGGTGGTCTGGACTCATTGCAGAGCCATAAAAACACTTATATATGGGTAAATCTATATATCAATACAGTACATAATATATGTAAAGATATAATATACATGATAAAATAAAATAAGAAATGATTTGGAAGACTTGCTTTATTAATGATTAAAAAAGGAAGTAATTTATCGAAAGGGTTTCGCTAATTACATCAAATATAAATCAAAAATAGCGAATAACGATTTAAACGTGTATGCTAGCCCACGTACTTTTCGAAATTGATTTAATCGTGAAGGTTTAAGCATATGTGTTGTTATACGTAAATCTTCTCCGTAATATTTTTGGATGGTTTGAAATTGGCACAAAAGTTTATTTATTACAATAATAACATATGGGACAGAATATTGTAAAATAATAAATTATCTTTTGAATTATTTATGAACAAAGAAATACTATGTTTTTGCCAAAAAAAGATGTGGTTTATGATTACAAACACTCTGTGCCAACAATTAAATACAGGCAATAAAATTATGTTGTAAGATGTTTTTCATTCAATAGAGTTAGTAATCTGGTCTTAATAGGTAGCAAATATATAAATACTATTTTTTTGGATCAGGTGTAAAATTCACCCCTCTTAACAAAAAATTTTTTTAATATAATCAATTTTTCAAAATCACCTTTAATAATGTTGCCTTTTGTCTTCATTTTCGCTATAAAACTCTTATTCTGGTAGTTTTAAGCACTATTTTGCTTTTATGCGTGTCTTGACCTTTTCCCAATATGACTAAATATTCTGAGTATGTGTGGAGGTTAAAAGATCAATAAAATAACACCATGATTAACTGTGCAATGAATCAAGCCAAGACGAGAGTATATTCAAGAATATGATCACCATTTATCAGAATGGATCACTGTACCCTCTCTATAGACTCATCTAATAATAGGTAATAAACTCAGCGCACTTCTATCAGTAATATGTTCCGTGTATACTTTGGAAGATATTGATGAAGTACAGCGATACCGAACACCCATAGATCATTATTCTGTTACATACAATTTGATTTTTCTTTTATTGTTTAAATTGACTTTTATCAAACTGACAAACAATACCCGTTTCTCCCAACATCATCAGAATGCGCATCAAAATAATCCATACACCTTGAATTTAACTTTTATAAAATTTAATTATCGTTTTCTTGGATAATCCAGTTAAATTGACAATTTTAATAACTGTTGTATTATTTAACCAAAAGTTAAGTATTTTTAAAATTGGCGCGGGGTTTATTAAAACACTTAAAAACATTCTTATCTACGTTGCTTGTATAATTTGATATTATACAGGGTAAACAACAGATTGGGCATAAATAGTTCCTTTTTAATATACCCAAATCCTGTAGAAATGTAATTAAATTATCGTTACTATTTAACAATAACTCAATATTTCTTAAAAAATAATTAAGTGGCATGATATTAATAAAAAAATTCTCTAATCCAGAATTTTGAATTGATAATACTGTAAAATAAAAAGCGCTTCGTCTTTTTAAACATGGTTGCAATTCAACAAGCTATCTTGTCATTATAAACTGTTGAATTCTATAATTTATCACCGCAAGGATTTAAGAGTCCCGATGTAACACACACTAATAATATGAAAGGTTTCTTGGTGCATCTCAAATATTCTAATAGAAAAAATTGTGCAATGTGATCAAATATTGAACAATAGATTGATTAATATATTTTAAGAGAAGATGTGTCACAAATAAAAAACAGAAATATTTATAAAATTTTTAATAATTTTAATTTTAAACTTATTTTGCACTTCTTAACATTGCAAATTATTTTCTTGTAAAAAAGGTTCTGGTTGGTAAAGTCAAGAAGAACTTAGAAAGGTGTATAAGGGTTATGTGACAATATGAATTAATAAAATAATTATTAATTATAACAAGAATTAAAAGAATTGTCTTTCTGTAATAATTCTAAAACCATATAATAGAAATATCGACAGGTTTCGTTGAGATGTTACGAACTTTATTGCAAAAATCACGCCAAATATTTTTCAATTAGAAATAGAATTTGTATGTGATATAAGGATTATATTGACAATTCGTATAAGATTCCTGGTAAAATACCCAATATATTGCATTAAATAAAACTTTATTAAACATTAGTTGATAATAAAAAAATGTATATAAATTTATTGAAAATATGCCAAATTCTGATTTTAAAGCTTGTAGATAGAGATGGGGCTGTTTTTTTGTTCAGGTAAGTAAAACCATGTAAAATAAGGTTAAAAGTCACAGGTGAAGTTCTCAATTAAATAATACTAATGCCATCTGTGTTGTTATGTGTAATGATGCCATTGAAAAGGCTTATGCTAGTATACTACCAAACAAGAAATATGAGACCATAATACCCCAAATTTAGTTTCAGTTTTATTCCGTTAGTGTTATATAGACGGATGAGCATTAAGTTTATTTTAATCTAAACAAATACAATTTCATATATAAAAACTTTTGTCATAAATATCACTTTATAAAGACTGACAATGGTGTCAACACCCAAAGTGTTGAATCATTTAACAATGAGGTTAAGTTAAAAAGAAATAAAGCTGTTAAAACAACACCGAGGCTTTGTTTCTTTAAGAATTTTGTTAGTTTTAGAATAACAAAAAAAGCTGATGAATTATTAGATATAATAAACTTTTTTAATATACAGGTCAAATTGCAAAAATTTAATAGTGAAATTCCGGTGCTGTTTGGATATGTGATCTCGGATATAATTTTTGGTACACATGTTTCAGCCCATTGGGCTAGAAGATGGGATCTTAATATTATTTAATTAATTGATTGTGAAAGAACACTTTTTATTTTTAAAATAACTGATAAAAGTCAATATGTTTGTCGAGAAATGTATTGTTTGAGAGAGTGTAAGAAGTTAGAGTCAAAAAACACAAAATTGGTATGGTATTAAGATGCAATATATATCTTAAAGAATATAAGATAAATGAATTTTGAACATCAATTTCTCAAGAATAAAAATCAACAAAATTGTATTGTCCGCATATTTATATGTATACAAAAAACCAAATTGTCAGCTGTTGCGCAATTAAACATAAACGAAAAAAACTTATATATAACTCAAAAACATTTTTATTAAAGCAATTAGTGATATTGTTGGTCAGAGAGATAAAATTGGAGAAATTGGGAGGTCAATAAAAATCGATGAAACAGAATGTTTGTCTAGAAAGTTTATTTTCAAACCCATAACTATAAAGACTGAAAAACGGGGTACTTGATGAATTTTTGGTGCAATATGTGAAATCACAAAAGAAATAAGATTTGAAATTTTACCTGACAGATCAATTAAAACTTTGAAATGTTTATTAAAAATAACACAATGAATTGACACTTTATCAAAACAGATGATTTCTATCTTATCCTGCAGCTGTTGAAAACTTTGGATGTCGACATAGTATAATTAACCACAATAAAGGTGTAAGACACTAGAGAAGAGAACATACTCATACTATAGAAAGTGTATGGTCACGTTTTAAGATTAAACTGAAATCAAGAAGAGGTGTGTCGTATGATAATTTAAGTATTTTTGAAAAGAATATGAATTGATGAATATCGTCAGGAAACAAAAAATTAATCTTATTGTGATAAATTATTTTTAAAAATTATTAAAAAGATTTTATAATAATATTTCTATAATAATAAAAAATGGTAATTTTTTATATGATAATGAATAGCCTTTTAATATTTTTGTGTATATGTTTACAATATAATGTTTATTTTTACAAACAATTATAATAAATTTGAATAAATAATTTATAGTTTAATCGTTTTTTAATATTTCTGTACAGATTAAAAGTATCCAAATATTATATGTATATTATGAGTAAATAATAACAAACATTGATTATAAACATTTTTATATAAGCAATTCACGAAAGCAAACGAAATTCATGATATTATTAGTGAAAAATCAAAGCAATTGATTAAAGAGACATAGTTTAAAAGATGAAATAGACAAAGTAAGAATTTTTTATCGCTGTGGGGGTGATTTATAAGAAGTTAAAAAAACGGAAATATTAATGTTACTTTAAGGTGTAGAAATGTTAATTACCAAAATTATTAACTTAATAAATTTTTAAATATATATGAAATAATAACATCAAAATTGACAATTTGTCAAATAATGGAATTTGTTTTTTCTTTTTCTATAGAAATTTCTATAGAACAATACAACAATTAACTAGTAGAAATAGTGCACCATTGTAATTTGTTCAATTTTTTTCTTAGCTTTTGTTCAGAAATAGTAAAAATTAAAAATAGAAATAAGATGTTAGACACTCTAGAACACCGTGTTCAAATAGACGAATCTGAGTTTGTAGGAAGAAGAAAAGGTAATAAGGATCGCTTATTACAGAGTGATGATCTAGCAGGCTTGATTGATCCTAAAGCAAACATGATAAATAATAATAACTTGGCAATAGAATCGATGGGCTTGAGTTTTTGGCTTAATGAAAGATAATGAATGTATGTTTTTTATGTTTAAAATAGGGATAGATCAACATTAATACCTATTATACAAAAAATGGAAAAAGGCTCAGTAATATTTTCAGATAAATAACAAAGTCATTCAAATCCAAATGGTCTTAATTATGTGTATTACACCGTCAATAATCAATCTAACTATGTCGATCCTCTGAATGATGCATATATGTAGGCCATAGAAAGATCTTGATTAGATAGTAAAATCAAAATACTTAAAAAATGTGAGTGAAAAAACATAGTGCATTTCAATACCATCTAAATTTTATATGTTGAAAAGGATTCAAAAGCAGATAGTGATATTTTATTGCCTTTTTAGGATATAAAGGAATTAAACTAATAAGAATTTGATTTTAAAACTATTTTATTTATCAAATGTTAAATACACAATAAATTCAATCGAAAGCTTATAGTATAGCTGTTTTTTATTCAAAATTTTTATTTTGAGATCACATGCCTAAACAGCATCAAAAATTATATATATTTTTTGGAAACTTGAATATTTACATTTATTTTTGTATTTTCAGGGGTTTTCTATCTTTATGAGTGGTGATGCAATCAATATGAGAATACAATTATAATGAATTTTTAAAATATATTTTATTTTTTCTTTTGCTTTGCCCTAATGTCTGGCAAAAACAAATCTCACAAGAAGAAAAGGTGAAAATTATAGTAAACGCTGATGCTGAATAATCGATAATGAGAATTGCAAGGGGTCTAGAACCTCTTATAAAACAGTATCAAGAATTATAAGATATTATCTTGATATTGGATCTGTTCAATCAAAAAGCAGGGGTGGTGATAGACGTTCTAAAATACGCTTAGAGCCAAAGAAGCAATATGTGGCTAAATTAACGAGTGTTGTACATTAATACCTAATTATATGTTAAATCAGCTTATTGAAAATTATTACATCCGTATTTCTACATGCACTATTGATGGGTGCCTAAATAAATTTCATCATTTTTTAAAACGGCTTTTAATAGTTCTCGAGAGACAAAATTGTAACAATACAATAAATCCGAAGGAGATATATACAAGGAAATATAAGAAACTGGAGTAAGCCCTAGAAGACAAAAACATCTAGAGGCGTTAATTAGTCGGTAGTCCAGCAACAGCAAATGCTCCTGCTCTAAAGACAAGAAGCGTTTCTGTTTTTTTTGCTGCGATGAACACATACTGTATGCTATACAGTAAAATTTATTGTGCCCGTTTGATGGTGACGCTTTTAAATCTTGTTTGGTTAAAATGAAACAACATTGTGAAGGAATTTAAATTCTAATCTGGTTTTATTTTAGATAATGCTAGAATTCATCATATTATGATGTTTAAAATTTGGCTGAAATGGTTGTTTTAATTTGTTATATCTCCCACCATATTAACCATTTTTGAATCCTATCGAGAATTGTTTTTCTAAATAGAAGAATCTGGTAGTGAGAGATATTGCTAGAAACGAGACTGAATTAAAATGTTTGAAATATGATGGGTTTTCAAGTACCAACTCTAATTTATGAGGGAAATTTTCGAAAGATGATTAAATTTTCTTAATCTTTGGAGTTCAAGAGAAATCATTTATGTTTAAATAAAAAGGTTTTGAATTTATTTTAATATTGCCTCACCGCTCATTTAGTTCGAGAAACATTATATTAAATTGACAATGTTGAATATTTAAGAATTTATTTTTAAACTAAATATGACAATTCATGAAATATTATCATTATATTTATAAGTATAAGAGATTGAATCTTGTGTTGTTTTTATTTATATTTCATAACGTATAAGAGTTTGAACCCAAAGCTAGTATATTTTATTTTTAATATCTTTAAATATTTCTTTAAATACTGATTTTTGGTACTGTTTGGATTTGCGATCTCAAAACTTTTTTGATATTTCAAGAAAAAGCTATCAAAGTATCCATAGACTACACAGTATACACCGGTAGGATTGTTTGTTAAAAGCGGTTAGTATGCAGTTTTGATTTTTTATTGTTAAAGATGCTATAATATGTAGCCCTTGGTGAGGAGATTATAATGTTGTTGCAAGTATATTTGTCATAACAATAATAGATTTCTACCTTTTTATGAATCAGTGGATGCACTGAGAAGGTAAGAAAACTAAAATGATAAACATTGATTGTTCTATTTTTTGTTTAGTATCTTCTGGGGTGAAATTGAACAAGACACCAAATCTTTGTATCATTTCCTTTTAGAAAAGATGTTGTAAGTGTTATTACTACTGATATCTTTATGAAATTGTTTGGTTGCTCTTTTTTCAATTTATAAATCATTAAACATTATTTTTATTGATTAATATTATATACTATTCTATATTTATGTAAGGCACTGGCCAGAGTTTTATAATTTTTTTTCTTGTACATGTTTGTAATTTAAAAATAAATAAAAAATAATAAAAAATATAATAAAGATAAATATCATTTTAAATCAACATGATTTATAAGATATAAAACTCTTTATTCAAGTATATTTATTATCAATATCAACAAAGTATTAATATATAATTAAAACAATAAAGCAATATTTTGCTCTGTTTATGTAGTAATACTGTTCTTAATCAATTATTATAATAATTTCTTGTGAGATCATAAATAAATAAATAAATTATACCCATAAAAGTATGTTTCTCTGCCGTGAAGCCTATCCTAAGAAAGGCTCTATTTGTATCTTAACTAATATATTTTACTTAATGATGATATTTCTTTTCTTTGAAAACTGTATTAAGTCTGTAAACGGATGTGAACTTGGTTCTATTTTATCAACCCTTAAACCAGGTCAAGAAATTAATAGATTTTTTTTAAAGAATGCAGAAGAGCTAAATTTTAAATCTACATTCCAATATTATTTTCGACCAATTGAATCTAATATTAAAACAAAAAATGAATTTGAAAAGGCTTGGGTTCAAGGGTCTTTGTATATGTGTAATAAAATATTAAAGGAAGGATCACATAATTCTATGAAATGCGTAATATGTTTCTATGAAAAAAAATTTGATAATAAAATCGCTATAAGATTTAAAGGGAGTGCAATTTACAAATTATCAAACGTTGAATTATGCTTGGCATCGGAAAAAGAAAATAATATTGATAAACGTTATAAGGTTAGTGATGTTTTTAATTTACCTTATTTTGTTGTTGGTATAGCAAATGATGGATCTAATAATATTTTAAAGCTCGCTTATAAAAGTAAGAATAATAATTCTATTGGTATAGAAGATAAAACAGTTGATTTGGTTGATTCTAATACAATTGTCACCGTTTTTTACAAATTTCATGCTAAAAAAAATACAAAAAAACTTAAAGTTTTAAAGACTGATAATGAGATTATTTCAAATAAAAATGAATTCGAGGCTCTTGTTAGAAATTTCAGAAATTATAACGTAAAAAATATAATTGATACGAAATACAGAATAATAGACCTTTTTAATAATGGGTGTAAATTTAAGCTTTTACTAAAAGAAAAATCTTTATCAAATTCTTTTAGTATTATTAGTATTAATAAAATTATAAAAATCAAGGATTTGCATAAATTTATAAAATTATGTGGATTAGATAAAGAATTTAGTATTTGATAATAAAATTTTTTTTCATAATTTTTTGTATTGCTTGTGACGGTAAAAGGTGTAATTAGAATCATAGAGACATTTAATAAAAATGTGTTAAAAGTTTCATTTAAGGTTTGCAACATTGATGAGCGAGGTTACGCTTTTCTGACAAACCTTCCAATACCACTAAGAGTAGTAAAAATTTCACTATTTATATTTTGTATCAGCTCTCGTATGTTTTTTTTTGTTTTCTGACCCATCATGTATTATGGTGTTTAATGTAAATGTTTTGCGTGAACTGTGTTAGCGCAATCTGTTATACCATTTTGAGCTGCGTAATTTTAGCTCTCCAAAGGATTAAATTTTAAATAATGAATACAAATAAGGCTCGGTAGTATTCAGATTGCCCTTGTTAATTCATCTGGCTGTTAACACAACAGAACCGTAAATAAATTATATTAATATTGGCTTACAGAACTCCGAAAAAATCGGACACTCCAAAAAGATTATATAAAAAGTGTAAATTTATAAATAAAAAATAATTTGAGTTAAAAGTATAAGTATATCTATAATATTTTTATTTTTTTAAATCACGCATTTTATATAAACTCTTTTGATAATTTTGATGAAATTTTTAATTAAAAACTAATAAAAAAATTAGTTACCTTTATTTAATATGAAAACAACCGCCTTTTGCCACGATGACTCTTTTTATTCTGTCATTTATAAAAAATACTAGTGCTCTACAATATAAATATCGATATCAGACTACAATTCACTAATTTTTGATATTAAATGCACCTCGTTTTCAAAAACAACATTTCTCAGTTTTTTCTTTAAATAAACCCATAGATGTTCTATATGGTTATATATAAGCCCTGTGAATACTATTCTAACTACTCAATATTCATATATTCAAAAAACTTTGATGCCATTTTACTTTTATGCTTTGGATCATTATCTTGTTAAAATTTATATTTTGAAAATTGGAATTTTTGTGCACTTTCATTTAAATTATTGCTTAATATTTGAGTATAATATAGTGCATTTAAGGTTCCATCTAAAACACCAAATTCTCAACCTTATTTCTACTCATACAACCCCAAACAAATATTTTCTTCTTACCAAATTTGACAGTTTCATTTATAGGCGTAGATTTTCCTTCTTCAACCCACACCTTTTGCCTCTTAGAGTCATTATAAATGTTAAAAAAATAACATCGCTAAAGTAGTCTTTGCCTTTAAATAGCCACATTTTTGCAATTCTAAATCTGTTAATGATTTGCACATTTGATAATTTTGGCTTAGATGAAGGATAAA